>VYZU01053100.1:0-14433 GCA_013401355.1 Ceyx cyanopectus | reverse complement strand
CCCAGCTCCTCTCCCCTTGATAACAGTGTCTTGTTGTTAAGAATGGATACTGTCCAAAAATGTAATGCAAGGGAATGCTTGTTTCAACTTTATCACTTCTTTCCAGGACAGACTTTTTTAACTAGCATGGTAAAATGAGAAAAGGAATATATTTGGTTTCTTTAGCTTTCTCCAGAATTACTTCAGGGCACAGAGGTGCTGCCATTTGGATGCTTTATAGTATAAATAATGTATTTGCTCCCCTTTACGCTGAATAAACAGACTAAGCCCCTATGAAATGTCAGATATATTCTTAGCAACTGAGCTATTTCTCATAAAGGATCAGCAAACCTAAGCATTTTTTCTTATTTATAATTAGCAGCTTTGCCTTTCCAGTCAATCCTTTTCTACATCTTAACATCCCGGAAGTTCTCTTCGGTTCCTTTGAGGTCTGTTGCCTGACATATATAAGATAATGTTTTTACTTTAATGCCATATCCCATGGAAACACTTCCATTTATTGAGTGTTTTTGAGAACAGCTGCCTAACTACCACCTCTTAAAAGTCAGTTGGCTAGTTATGCCACACCAAGTAGGTCTTGCCAGTAGGTACTATGAAAAGTATGTACATTCCCTATTCTAAGGTGAAAGACATAGCAAAACACTGAAATACACTGTTGAGAATGAATGAACATTAAGAACACTGAAGACTGAATGGTTATTTTCATATACATGTAAAAATGACAAAACTGAGTGATCGTGTCAAGCAGCTCTGTTGCACAGAGCTGTACAACAATAAACTCAAGAATTATTTTCGGAACTACTGTTGTTCTAGCAGAATTTGGCTAGATTATTTTTGGTTTGACAGTTGTGATAAGGAATCCACTTTGTTCCAGTCCTTGTAGTGGGTTTCTTCCACTTATCCCAACCAAAGAAGCCACACAGAAAATGACCGGATATAATTCAGACCACAGCCTATGAGAACAGAGGCTTGTTTAATTTCCAAAATCATCCTGCTTCATGTATTATTCCTGCAATTTAATGTAATGACTTTCTTAATGTTTCACTTGGATTCACTTCAGTAAAAATGCCCTCTACTCTCCCTCCCCCCAGTTTCCTGCTTAGAAATTGCAGATTAATGAGATTTTTCATGGATGGAATGTATTCTACACCATCAACTCTCAATTATTTGAGGGTGGTTTACAAGTTGTGGGTTGGTTGCATACAGGGGCACTAAGCTGGCTCCTTGCAGAGCCAGGTCAGATCTGGCAAGGCTTGTATGCTAATATACAGTGCTGTGGGAAGGTGACACTAGAGTTTCCAATGTCAAGTTAGACCCTAAAGTATTACCACTTGGTCTCCATGCACCGTGCAGGATCAGCCAAATGGTTCTACATTGAACTAGTCTGAGTCTGGCATGGGTGGCTTACCATGGATGGTAACCCCATCCTCCTTACCTATGGCCACCTGATGCTAAATTGCTTTCTGAAACTTGGCTTACTTTTGGTGATATTTATAAACTTACATTTGGGAAAGAAATGTTTTTTCTCAGTGAATAACCTAGTTTCTATTTCAAATATGTGTATTTCCTCAGTGCAAATATTCTTCTGGTACAAGAATAACAAGTGTATTTTGTTTTTCTTAAACTGTTTTTAGTCCCACTGTCACTTTTCTTTCCTGCACAAACAACATTTTGAAAAAGAAATCGTTGTGGAGAGATAGGACACTTAGATTTTCCTCCTGAATGAATTAAAGTCGTGTGCTTGCTTGCAGGCACTGCTCAAACTTATTCCTGTCCCACTGGAGCTGGGTACTACAGCAGTCATTCCCATGGGAGATGCTCACCTAAAGGACTAAGGGGGCTGATGCCTCCAGCTAGCACTCCTGACTGTGTGACAGATGCCTGACTGGAAGGTTTTTTGGTTGGTTTTTGTTTGTTTGTTTTCTACTTTAATGGAAGCTGGAATACCTATCACATACATATCCAGGGGAACACAAAGCTTTGAGAATTTTATCCTATGATTACGAATTTTATATATTTCTGTATGCAAAACTGAGATCAAGATCTGAGATCAAGAATGTGTTGAATGACACTATTTCTCTTTATAGCACATATGTGACCGTAAAAAATATCTCTCTTTGGAAGGAGATTTTATTATTCAATTTTACTATTTTTTTTAAAATATTATTATTTTAGAAAAGCCTCTATTGCATTCCTTCATTATACATTTAGAAGGCTTTTCCCTTTGTTGTAAGTATATCTTAACTTTTCTTTGGAGTGAAACTTAAACCCTTTGAATCTGATGCAACCTAGTGCAAAAAAAATACTTCTAAAAGCATTATCCACTCCTGATAATTTCAGGTTTCTGGAATTATCTGTTTTAGAGAAAGGGAGACTCAGGGAAATGCCAAAATTGGGAAATGACTTTGTGATGTGTTTTTAGCCTTGTTGTTGAAGCTTTCCTGGAACATGAAACTTTCTTGTCCAGTATTTTAGCTTTTAAATTACTTTTTATCAAAGAAGAACAGAATTTCTGTCAAGCCAAGATATTTCCTTACTTGGTTTAAAAAAAACCCCAAACCAACAGGGTCATATAGTTTGGAAAATTACAGCAAGACAGTTTATAGGCTATAGCAAGTAAGAACTACTGGTGTACAAAGATTATCAATTACTCATTTTCAACAAACTATCTCAGTGGATCCATTCTACCTACTATGTTGTAGTGCATTTATCAACTTAATTCAGGCAGTTAGTCATTCGATTTTCTCATTTCATTATTATGTGTAGAGAGCAATTGGTTTTGTAATTATGGCAATAAACTATTTTTAGACCTGACTTACCCTCCCACAACTTTAGGCATGCCAGTTAAGTGAGTAAGCTGTGATCCTTTTTTTGACTTCCCCCTATAAATATTACCATTACTTTTGGTGAAATTAAAAATGGGCGGTCAGCATTGAGATCTTAAGTGGTCTTAGTGAAAGGCAGCCTGGGTTTTGGCCATGCTCATTACCACACAGAGAGTTAATTGATTCACTGTTTTGAAGTCCGGTATGTTTCTGGCAAATCTGGCACTGTTTGCCTTTAATGCACTTGAAGTGCAAATTTTTCAAAGTGTTTCTTTATCTTCTTCCTTGAAACTTTGGAAGGCACTGAGCTTTACCTGCTGTTAGTCAGAGTTACACACACAGCAGGTGTACAGTGTATCTCTGAGGATTGAGTATAATTTTCTAGTTCTTTTTCCAGGGAGGTGTTTGATCCCGAACCAGGACAGATAAAAAGAGGTCGATCTCCTCATAGTGTACCCTCTACCTATAAAAGCAACCATAACTCAGCTGTTTAAATGGCTGAACTTATGAGGCATTTAGAACTAATTTTAGGATTTTCATATACCTCCTTGCAGAATGCTAATGAAGTAAATATCAAAGCTGCATTCCTCTGTTACAATTGTTTCTGCTCTGAATTCAAAATGTCTTTGACCATTTTTGTTACTTCTTTCAGCATCTTATATTTAATACTCTACTGCCTGTAATTATTTTGGTCTTTATCTTCTTCTGATTACTTCTAAATCCAAGAGCTATTTTCCTTTCTGCCTCAAGAAATGTATATATATTTTAAATGAAAACTGTATTCTCACTATCTGTTAAATGTACTATTAACTTCATCTCTGAATCACAGAATCACAGAATGTTAGGGGTTGAAAGGGACCTAGAAGATCATCTAGTCCAACCCCCCTGCCAGAGCAGGATCACCTAAACCAAGTCACCCAGGAACAGATCCAGGAGCGTCTGGAATGTCTCCAGAGCAGGAGACTCACAAACTCCCTGGACAGCTCATTCCAGGCTCTGTCACCCTCAACTGGGAAAATGTTTTTCCTTGTGTTGACCCTAAACCTCTTGTGTTTCAACTTACTGCCATTGCCTCTTGTCCTGTCATTGGATGACATTGAGAAGAGTCTGGCTCCATCCTCCCTACACTCACCTTTAACATATTGATAGACACTGATGAGGTTCCCCCTCAGTCTCCTCCAGGCTAAAGAGCCCCAGCTTTCTCAGCCTCTCCTCATAAGGGAGATGCTCCACTCCCCTAATCATCTTGGTGACCCTGCGCTGGACTCTCTCCAGTAGCTCTTTGTCCCTCTTGAACTGGGGTGCCCAGAACTGGACACAGTACTAGAGATGGGGCCTCACCAGTGCAGAGTAGAGGAGAACCTCCTTGACCTGCTGGCCACGCTCTTCTTAATGCATCCCAGGATGCCATTGGCCTTTTTGGCTGCAAGGGCGCATTTTTGGCTCATGGTCATCCTCCTGTCCACCAGGACCACCAGGTCCCTTTCCCCAGAGCTACTCTCCAACAGATCAGCCCCCAGCCTGTACTGATACTTGGGTATCTCTGACCTTTTGCTTTTCAGATGTATTAATTTTACACAGTCCCATGGATATAGCTAGAGTGTATATCTTCAGTTTTGTGCTTCTTTGTTCATCAACATTAGCCTTCTTTATTTCTGGTGTATTTTTAGCTAGATTACATGCATAACCCTTGGGTATACATTAATTTATCTTTGAATGTTTTCCATTTCCCTCTGTGTCCTTTATATCTATTGATTCATCCTACTTGATTTCATCCTGCACTTTTACATTCTTCTAAAACTCAGTCTTTGAAATTTAACTTTTTTTTTCCTTCCTTTTGTGGTTTTTACCTGTGTCCTAATTACCACCCTAATTAGGTTATGAATAGAACTGCAAAGAGACCTACCTAATTCTGCAATCTAGTTATATTTACCACATACAGATCTAGCCAAAGATTGATTTTTTAAAAAAATTCTCTAAATTATTCCCTTTTTTTTCCCTACTGGATACATAATACAATTTTGTGCCTTAACCACAGAACTAATACATCTCTTTATTTATTTATCTTATGTAATAAACATAAATTTCCTAATTCAGAACTTTAACAATTTGCTGTAGATTGCTTATCTCATCTCACATAATTTTGTGTATATATGACCATACTTTTCTTGCTGTTCAACTTCTATTTTTATCTCTGGCTAATGCATTTAACCTACTGAGTAGTCAGTTCTTTCACCTATCATATTTTTGATGACCAGAAATCATTTGAAGAGAAACAAGATTTTATTATTTAATATCTATATTTATGACTGTATGTTCAGAAAAATATTCTATTTCTTAAAAAATAATCCTATTGTATATTTCTTCAAATCACTTTCTGTCTAACTGGGATATGTCATCTACCCACACAATGGCATGTGACAGCTCCCCCCACTAATGTTCCCAGTGCCTCAGTGCAGCTCTTTCTGTACCATGTCCTAAAGCATTTAAATATCTTAAGACTGCATATGAGTTAGACTGAAAAACACCCACCTCATACATTTTTTTTTCATGACTTCATGATCAATATAATATTTATTCTGCTATTCTCTTGTGGTTGTTTCTAGAAGGCTTTAATTCTTGACCTCTTTGGGTTTCACTCCCCAAGGAGATCCAATTCCACCATCAAACTGACATGTTGTTGAAAATCGCTGTGTGTGGCTTGGCATCTATTAAGCTCTTCTTTCCTCAGCATCTCCTCTCTTTTTCTCTTGCCCTGTCCTCTCTTACTAGCTCTAAACATGGGTGATCTTGATCTCATTTTTACTGTGCTCATCTTTTCCAGATATCCTTGGCATGAAATATTTGTTCTAAACAGCAAGCAGTGTGGCAACTCAGCTCATAAGCTCAAAAAAAAACCAACCAAACTACTATAATATTCTACTGTCAGATACTTCAGTTAATGTTGTAGCTGCCATACGTACATTTCTCCTTAACTGACTTCCTTCAGAAATCATCACATCCTACATCCTGTCCTAGTTGAAAACTTTATGTTTTACTACATCTTAAGATACTCAGTCTGACACATTTTACAACCAGCAGCTTGAAGTAAAAGAGGATGAATGCAATATGAAGCAATCAAAGGCCTATGAAAAGGGCCCTTGTCACACCCAGTCAGACCCCTGGTGTAATCCAATTAAATGGAACAGTTTGCAGGAAAACCCAGAGGATTAAACACACCCAAGAAAACCCACTTCCTACCTCTTGAGAGGTAGAGCTCTGAAAACACGCATCTCATCAAGTCGTGTTAGACTTCCTAAAATGGCAATTAAGGCTAAAAGGTTAGAGAAAGATAATAAAACATAGGGATTCATCAGACTCCATCTTTCTACACCTCCCTCTTCCCCCAAGCCAGTGCCAGCTGTTTTCTAATTAACCCAATGGTAGTAAGGTGTCCACAAGAGGATAACTGCTGATTAGCCAAAGAACTCTCATATGCTCAGTGCTATTAGGACCATGCCTCTAAAGCTCCTCATTTCACAGACGTCTTCAGACATTGTCAAAGTGATGTCTATGCACAATGCAACTACAGTAGCTGTACACAAGTAAAACCACACAAACTCACTTAAGGCAATCAGCTCATGCTGAGCATTAATAGCTATGCAACTGAGACCAAGATGATGCAGTGAAATTATCAATGTTCTCACTCCCACCTTTTTCTCAGCTTTTATCCTTTCTTCAGTCAGTCTTTTAAACTCCTTTTCCAATGCCACAGTGTCAATCAGACAATCAGTGTGCCACTGCAGCCCCAGTGTCTAGGCATGACTGAGTACTTCAAGCAGGCTGCCATTACCCACTCCCCATTGTGATCAGAAAATGGTATTGGCAAATCACCTGTAGATGAAAGGTTTCAAAGATTCAAACACTTTTCTGTCTTTCTTGTAGGCTGGGGCTTAGACCTGCATTCGTTTAGTAGTGTAGTCAATGGAGGCAAAAGAAGTTACTAGTGCAGAGAAAGAAGTACTCCAGAAGACCATTTAGCCAAACCAAAGCCTGGACTGCACATTGGAAGTAGCTGCAGCATGCCTTGAGTCATTAGGCTTTCCAAGTTGGGGTCAGAATTTAGGTGGGACAAATCCATTTCAGAATAAAGACTTAGGCAGAGCAAATTAAAATAATCCTCTATTTCAAAGGGGAAGAAATTGATTTGCCTAGCCCTGGTATATTAAGAGACACATTGGTAAGTTCTGCACTAAGGTTGATTCTGCTTCTCTTAGTGCTCTTTTTATTCCTACTAAAAGGTAATTTGCTTATGCTTTAGTAGAACACAATCTTGAAAAAATATTATGTTATTATTTGAATATCTAAGCATCTGTTACAACTTTTTTTGAGCTGACTTTGACAAACCATCTTTTACCTACAGTTAGCTGATTTGAAAGAGCATTTCTGCACACTCTTTTCCTATAACTTCTGAAAACATACTCCACTTTCTCACACAGAATCACAAGCAATCATGTTAAAAATAATAACAGAGTTACTTTTCTATTACAACTTGACTTTATGTTGTGCATTCCATTGTAACACCCCCTGAAATTCCATATGTCACTTCATATGTCACAAATCCTGACTTCATTTTTTCTCTTCAAAATGTGTAATGTCAAAGTTGGTGAATGTAAGTCATTGAGGGATGACAGTGATAGAGGAATCATTTTATGACATGCTGAAACTTACTCCTGCTATGAAACTTGCATTCACTTGACAGTATTTATGTAGCTGGATAGTACAGCATCTTTTATTATTTCATTATACCCACAGGCAGACCTAAAATTGAAAGGTTATTGTTCCTGTACACCAGGTATTTTAAGTCTAGAAATGTAACACTATCATTAAACACCAAAAGAGTAGGTCAGAATACTGTCTTAAGTGCAAAATTACCTCGGGTGGGAGAGAAAAAGTTGCTGGCAGTTCTGGTTTTGGGGTACTTTTTAATTGGTAACCAATTGATTTTATTGCACAATTAACAGTCCATGTCAAAACATGTATCCAGTGCAGACATGAATTAATTTCTCTATTATAGAGATTTCTTTCAGACTTTTCAGAGCAGTAACTTTTTTAAAAAGAGCAGTTGCTTGCCTACATTTATTTAAGAATCACAACTGATATGAAAAGCTGTAAACTTCTAACTAGGTAAGTTTTTTAGTCTTCACAAGTGGCATTTGATAATCATGTGTTTTGCCTAATTTTATAGATACTTTACATGAAAATTTTATTAATAAATTCAAACTGTTTAAACTAGGAATGTAAAATAAAGAAGGCTATAAAAGTGTAATAAAGGAAGAGGGAAAGAAGCAGAGAAGCAGTTTAGTCATTGACTCTTCTCATTAAACTGAAGTAGTTTTTAAGTAAGATGAAACATATGAAGAAAGCTCATTTGAGAAATATTTCAGGCAAAATAATGATGAAAGTGTGGGTGCTACAGATCTAGAAAGTAAAAAGCTAAACAATGGAACTGTATTTGTTCAATCAGTGCAAGTTTATGGAGCTCAAATTTAAACAGTTTCTTTATGAGTCACAAGATCAGTGGAGATGGTAAAAGTGATGAACTAAACTTAGAGAAGGCATTTGACTTGATGTTACATGACACTTTAATTAACGAATTAAAATTATTTTAAAGCTCTGCAAGGGATATTTTAAAGCAATTAAAGATGGCTAACTGATAGGTCTCAAAATGTCACTGTAAATTGAAATCATTCTTGTTCATCATCAAATCCTTCCAGTGAACTCCCTTTGGGACTGGTTCTTGGCACTCAGACACATTGAGTATTTATCCAATTTTTTTTTTTTTCTTTCAGATTCTTTTTCTTGCAGATTCTCAAAACAACCAATGTTCTATATCTCATAATATTTTTTGCTGTTATTCAGACTAAGTCAATACACTACTGGAAGTTGACAACCAAAGGAGACCTGATGAAAACTGCAGATTGGAGTATCTTTGAATGTTCAAAGCTAAAGAGATACCAGTTAATGAGCATGTCATTCTTTTCATTCTAAATTGCTACTGTCATTATTTCCTTTTCAGTGTTTCTGAACTCGACAGGGAACATGTTCACCAATAAAAAACATTTACCAGGGATGCTGTAAGAAAGATGGTTGTGACTGAAAACACAACAGACAACCACTATTGGAAACACGACTGTTACTGCAAACACTTTGGTTCTACTTCACAATATAATAACAAGTATTACACTATCCTTGGTTTTCTGTGGAGGGAAAGAAAGGTTTTGACTTTTGGGACGTCAAACCATGTTCCCATCCCTGCTGTGAGTCTCCTTGGCAGGATGCTCTGTGGGAATCAGATGTGCTGGGATCAGCACTGCTGGCTCTCACACTGCTGTGGTTTTGGGCACTGCTGCTAATGCCAGGGTGCCTGTCTTCCCAGTGCTGGGTCAGGAGCACACACTGCCAGCTAATGTGCAATGTACATTTGCCTCACGGAAAAGATATGTCTTCAGTTTCAGTCAAAAACAGACCACAAAAACATGTGTTATTTGCAAACTGATATAATTTGCACGTGCCAGTGCAGAAGCAGGCACAACATCAGTATAACTGAGAGAAAGGTTTTAACTAATTAATGTATGGGCCATATCTCTTTCTTCTCTTATTACCAGAGCTGCATGAAAGATTTCAGATCAGCTATGAAAATTGCTCATTTCTTTTTCTTTCATCATTCAAAGACTGATCTTTTTTTTCAGCAGAAAACTGCTCTCAGGTGATATTTCAAATGTTCTCAGGACTAGCACAATGCTGCTGCAGTGAAAGCTTTACAATTGCCAACAATGAGAGCACATTCAGGTTAAAGTTGCTGAGTATGCCTGAAAATTATCCCTGCAGCAAAGCTGTATTGTTTGCAAGAAGTTCAAAATTTCTCAGGATTTAAAAAACAGACAATGAAACAAACAATCAAAACCAACTATCCATTTTCTCTTAGGAAATACATACAAAAGCTTTGCTACTATGACAAGTCTAACTGAAATTCATTAAGTGAAATTCATCAAGCAATATTCAGCAGTCATATATATACATAAAATGTTAGCTCAGTTTTAAATGTAATATTTCCTTAGAAGACTGTTTATCATCTTTAACTTTGGTGTTTTTAATTTATAACTGTGTTACAGCAGCCTTCTGAACAATACTTACACTATATTGATAAATTCATGTCAGATATAACTAGTTTATAAATAACTTTCAAAAATATTTAAAATCTGCCCTTTGGATGACACAGCTTTTTTGGTCTAAGAAATTTAATGTTCACATCTCTGAGGAGCTTAGAATATGTACTGTATTAACATGAATTATGACTGAAATCACCATGTGCCTTATTCTTCCTTATAAATAATGATCACACAATAGATTGCTATAAAGGCTCTGCAAAGCTTATTTGCTTTCTTTAAATTTATTTCCTTAGATGGACAATTAATATGTAAAAATCTGGTCTACAAAATAATACCACAATTGACTCCTTCCAAATGACAAAATGAAAATACAGACTATATTAAGGTATTTTGTAATTTAGACACTTTGATCTTTTAAATGGTTAATCAAGGGGAAAAACTTGCTTCTGACTGTTATGAGTTAAAATCACTCAGTTTAAATATACATAGAATTACTGATCTGATCAAATATTATCAGGTTTAGGTCCACATTTTGTGAAATAGAGACTAAGCAGAGATTGCTATATAAGGGAAGTTTCAGCTACAAGCTCATTTTTTTTGTTTGTTTGTTTATTTGTTTAAATTTCTCTGGGGTTTTTTTTGTTTGTTTTGTTTGTTTGTTTGGGTTTTAAAAATAAAAATAAAGTCCTAAAGCTCTAAGAAATAACATTAAGGATCAGTGCTTTAAAGCCTATTTGGATGGTAAATGAACACAGGTTCTTTTTACTCTGAAATCATAGATTATTTGAGATGCATTACTCGAGAGATTATTTTCTATCTTTAGCAGCTGGATATATTTTAAAGTTAGGCTTATCTGTTATCAAGTGTAAATTCACATAGTTCAGGATCAGGATGCAGAAGACAGTAACAAAATGCTGCTTTAATAGATGAACCATAGAAGTTTTATCAACGGGCAGGTGTCACATTTGCATGCATTTCTCATACCCTGCTTGGATCTCAAATGGATAGCTGCCAAGTAGAAGAAATTTGCTTCCTTTTTCATCTAANAAGTTGCTGAGTATGCCTGAAAATTATCCCTGCAGCAAAGCTGTATTGTTTGCAAGAAGTTCAAAATTTCTCAGGATTTAAAAAACAGACAATGAAACAAACAATCAAAACCAACTATCCATTTTCTCTTAGGAAATACATACAAAAGCTTTGCTACTATGACAAGTCTAACTGAAATTCATTAAGTGAAATTCATCAAGCAATATTCAGCAGTCATATATATACATAAAATGTTAGCTCAGTTTTAAATGTAATATTTCCTTAGAAGACTGTTTATCATCTTTAACTTTGGTGTTTTTAATTTATAACTGTGTTACAGCAGCCTTCTGAACAATACTTACACTATATTGATAAATTCATGTCAGATATAACTAGTTTATAAATAACTTTCAAAAATATTTAAAATCTGCCCTTTGGATGACACAGCTTTTTTGGTCTAAGAAATTTAATGTTCACATCTCTGAGGAGCTTAGAATATGTACTGTATTAACATGAATTATGACTGAAATCACCATGTGCCTTATTCTTCCTTATAAATAATGATCACACAATAGATTGCTATAAAGGCTCTGCAAAGCTTATTTGCTTTCTTTAAATTTATTTCCTTAGATGGACAATTAATATGTAAAAATCTGGTCTACAAAATAATACCACAATTGACTCCTTCCAAATGACAAAATGAAAATACAGACTATATTAAGGTATTTTGTAATTTAGACACTTTGATCTTTTAAATGGTTAATCAAGGGGAAAAACTTGCTTCTGACTGTTATGAGTTAAAATCACTCAGTTTAAATATACATAGAATTACTGATCTGATCAAATATTATCAGGTTTAGGTCCACATTTTGTGAAATAGAGACTAAGCAGAGATTGCTATATGAAGGGAAGTTTCAGCTACAAGNATAGTTCAGGATCAGGATGCAGAAGACAGTAACAAAATGCTGCTTTAATAGATGAACCATAGAAGTTTTATCAACGGGCAGGTGTCACATTTGCATGCATTTCTCATACCCTGCTTGGATCTCAAATGGATAGCTGCCAAGTAGAAGAAATTTGCTTCCTTTTTCATCTAAGACCTTCTTCTTGTTGGTATATAATATATTTTCAACAGGAAGGCATTAATATGTAAACCCCTGAACAACATAAAATATGTATTTGTATAATAATTCATAGCCAGGTCATATTACTGCAATAAATTATACTGTTTGGTGTAATAGTGAGAATGAAATGATGAGCATAATAAACAGAGAGGCCATCATTATTACTGTTCTCACTGTTCTGGCACCATGACCATATTATTCTCATTTCAGTCGTATTTTTGTCGAGGCAGATGTTGTAAAAATTATAAATCCAGTGATGCATCTTGCATTTTAGAATAAACTCCAGAGAAACACAAGCCCCATGCATGGATTACTAAAATCATCAGATAACCACTCTGCTTCCCCCTTTGAATGCTGGACCACTGATAACAACCTGACATGCAGATCCCTAGTGTCTTAGTGTTAAGTGCTATTGTAGTGGCTGGAGTGGAACCTCCCAGTGCCATGGAAGAACTGAGGGCACTCCCTACTCACAGCTGTCCACATCAATCATGAAACTTTATATTTTTCCTTCTTTTGGATCTTTGAGTAGGGTACTTCAACACCTTATCAGGCTGTGCTAAAAAGAACTTTATTTTTCTACGTGTACTTTTATTGCTTACTTCTTATTGCTCCTATTTATAAAATAATCCTACCAAACTGCTGACCAAAAAGAGCAGTAGCACGATGACTAGTGGTTTACAGATATGAAATAAAGAAAAGCTCAGGTTCATCCCACACTGACATTATCCACCTGAACTTGATCAGCGAGTAAGGGAAAGATAGAGACTTCCAAGAGCAGAGTCATGACTCCTAAACTCCCCCCAAAAGGCTCATTTGTACAGCTATCCTCACCACGTTTGCTTTGCTGAGAAACAAAGGCAATTATGGTCCTGACTCAGGAGCCTCTAATGAGGTGAAACACATCTGGCCTTCGGGATATTTGGCAAAAATACAAGCTGAGGCTCTAACACTTCAGCCATCTAATCTGGTGAAATGTTTTATATGGTGATTTTAGAGATTGATGAAATCAGTATAATCTTAAAACACTGTGTTTCTGAAAACATCATAATTTTATCCTAATCTAGCTATGAATTAGCATATATTTAATAAAATATTATCCTTAAAGAATGTTCCATTCTGCATATTGCTTAATTCCCTAACCGTGAGGAGAGCCAAATATCTCCAGAAATACTGGTCCAAAGTCTAGTCCAACCAAGCATATGGTCAAGAACATGAATACAGCTAATTTTGAGAAAGAAATGTCAAAGCTAGAAGTTTGACTTAACCTCTGAAAATTTTCAGTGAAAATGACATATTTGACTACCCACATAAGTTATTCCTCATATTGTAATTGTAGATACTGGTTCAATGTGAGACTGGAGCACTGCTTTACTAAGTTACTTAGAAACTCGTTGTGATAAAACCCTTTGTGACAACCTAAAAATCTAAATAAAATCTACCTGTACAGTGTTTACAATGCAAGCATCCAAACTTCAGACACCAAGAACACCCCCACGTCCTACTGAACTAGTTTAGATGGGAGGAGCTGGGAGTATGTATCTATGAAAAATAATTTCAGAAATATGTTATGCAGATAATAATGTGCCCAAAAGATAATTTCAAGGTATTTACCAAGCACACAAAGCCTCACACCCTTCTACTTGCTACATGACTGGAATATAAATCTTATATTTATTGAGGCAAGGATTGTATCTTTATCCTCTCAGTCTCCATATCAAATTGCATCAGTAGGTGTTATATGATCTGACTGCAAATATGGTTTCTTTAACACCTCACAAGCAGGGAAAGCAAAAAGGAAGAAAATATAATAATTGCTGAATATCCAACATTTATCTTACCTTGTGAACTGATAAGAGTCATGAGATACCTCCTGTCTGCTGTTGGTGTCTATCCTCAGGCATAATTTCACTGCTAATTATTTTTCTTACTATCAATACTTGCAATTAAAATTTTTGTAATTAGAAGAGCATGTTTTTATAAAATAATTTGCATTTAGTTAATTTCTCATTATTTTGTTTATTATCTCTCCTTTTCACACCCTCCAACAAACCACAGCGGTCTCAGAACATCTTTTCAGAAAAGATTACCTGGTCCTTCACTTGAAACCAGTTAAGAACTATTGGCTTACAAACCATCTGGAACATCTTTGGCATGCCATCATCTGTATGTATTAGTGAAAACATACTAAACTTGCTCTTCAACACTATGGCCTCGACCTTGCTTTTATTTTTGTCAGGACATAACAAAGATTATCTCTTAAAAATGAAGAAGGAACTATTGAGTTAAGGATAACTAGATAAACAG
>VYZU01053098.1:0-15270 GCA_013401355.1 Ceyx cyanopectus | reverse complement strand
GCTGTTCTAGTTTCCTTTTCCAAACAGTAAGTCTTTCTCCCTATTCTCCTTCTCTTCCCCTTTGGGGAGGGAGGGGGATTAACAAAGAGCATCTGTTACAGGTCTGGTGAGCTGCCCTGACTATAAACTGTGACATTTCTTTTCTCCTAATTTGATAGGTGCTAGGAAAAGAATCAGCTATTTTGTTTTCTAACTTCAGATAAGTAAATGAGCTCTTAACCGTTTCAGTAATAAATTGACATCTGCCCTAGGATCTGCAGCAGTGATGAAAGTGTATTCTAGAAAAACAGAATATAATAATAGAAAAGCTATTAATCTTTATTGATAAGCTGGTAGTAGACCCCAAAAATCTAACAGTGCATATTTTATAAGCAAGAACCATTTCATTTTACATTATCTTGCTTGTTTATTGTTAAGGAATTCAGCTTTTATAAAAAAACCCCCACATTTTAGAGAGCAAGATGAGATGTTGGTGTAAAAGTGGTGATTACTAGCTCAGAGGTAGAATACATTGAGAAAACAAGTAAGTAGCAAATTGTATACTGACTTTAAGTTAGGTTTCCTTGATGGACTGAATTAAAATATGAATATTGTATTACTAAGATAAATTAAGAGCAAGTTGCTTTTAGTGTGAGACAACCTGTAGAAGCAAAAAAGAAGTGTGATAGTCATGAGTAGCTGAAACTAAAAGAGAATAGATTTAGACTAGATATAAGAAGCAAATTTTTAACAGTAATTCTAGTAAAACACTGGCACAGGTTGCCCAGAGATGCAGTAGATGCCCCAACCCTGGAAACATTCAAGGTCTGGTTGGAGGGGCTTTAAGCACCCTGATCTAGTTAAAGATGTCCCTGTGTAAGCAGGGGGGCAGCAGGGGGGCTGGACTAGAAGACCTTTAAAGGTCCCTTCCAACCCAAACCATTCTATAATTCTAGGAACTTAAACCCTCGTAGGAAAAGCTGCTGTAAATGAAACAAAAATTGAGTGTAGTAACAAAATAAGTGTTTGAGCATTAGGCTATGGTAGTTCTCTCTCCATAGCAAATAATTTCCATTCCATATCTGATATTGTTCTACATTTATCAGGAAAACAATGTAATATATGGCCTAAAATGAAAATGTTTTACATAGGCGGTGTAATATTTGCATGCATATTTTGAAGTTTGCTGAGCAAACACTGTGCAAGGTTGATAGTTTAGCTTAGAAGAACTAAAACACATTTCTGCTTTATAGTGATATAAATGGTCTCAATAGCATGAAGTCGCACTGTGAAATTAACTCTTGGTGAACGTTTCTTCAAAATTTTTGATAAAGAAATATATTTGCTGGATATGAAACTGTGGAAGTTACTAGCATTTCAGCTAGTAACATTTCTAGAATATGTTTATTCCAGGCATGTTGTTATAGGTTTCCAAATACTATTTTCATTTAAAGAGCAGATCTTGAGCTTTTATTACTTTCCCACATGGATATAGACTTAAAACGTGTCTTAACCACAGTGAGTCTTTCCCCAGGAAGCACAGAGGTTTCATCAGGTAGAAAAAGCACTAAAACATTGCCCAAAACATTGGTATTGATTCCAATTCAATCATCAAACTAAGACCGGGGATTTATATTAAGTTTACATGGAGTAGGACATGCAAGCACAGTACTAAGAAGAGGTAACACATCCATACAAGAGCTTCTTCTCAGAACAAAACAGATCACAAACATTAAGAATGATCTTAAGCAGTAAGATCGCTTAACACTCACTAATAGCATATGTGGTCACTGATCAGCTGCTAAAAGCTATTAAAAGTAAAATAAATCACTGGGACAAAAGGAGACTTTTTGTATTATTTTGGTAGAATTTGGTTGGTTGGTAGGTTGTTTTTTTGGGGTTGGTTGTTTTGGGATTGGTTGTTTTGGGGTTTTTTTGTGAAGCACACCATTAGAATTACCAAAGGCTAATAACACTTTCAGTCTTCATTTGTTTTTCTAGTGTTTGTTACCTCCTGCCAATGCCCTAGAGTAGTTGTCTCTCTCTCAAGTGAGTTGTCCCTGACAGTGATTCAAAGGAAAGTGTCATTGCTCTGGTCCCCAAAAGAGGTTCTGTGGAATAATTTGGTTTCTTTCACATGAACACAGCATGGTTGGGAGACATTCCTGATTTGCAAGATTGCTTGTATTTCTGTGGCTTAGAGTGTCAAGACTCTAGTCTTAAGTATTGGTTGAGAGTTTTCAGAAGTTAGATCTGAAGTTCTAGCACCTAATTTTAAGTGAGAATTCTACCTTCTGGCTGCAAACCACAGATAAACCATGTTAAGACACTTTTTCTCCAAGGGAAGATTAAGTCCAAGTGACCTTTGGGTACAGAACATCAAATTTCCCAGATCAGCACATTAATTACTTGAAACTAATGAGGACATGAGTGGCCCCAGGGGCCATTAACTTTGTGGTCTGGTTGCAGCTACACATTTTAAATAATACCTTTGTCTAGATACTCATCATAAAATAGTCTGTGAAAGGGGTGAATAGCTACTGTACAATTCTCTATGTAGACTGTAAAATCCATCTTCTTAGATGGTAAGAAATTGCAGATGGGCTCTCAGTCCTTCACTTCTTCCTTTTGTTTCATCAGTGAATGCTGCATACAGAGTGGGTAACTGAGTCTGAATCCTGTCTCTCTCATGCTATGATACCTAATTCAACTCCTCAGTCCTTCAGTTACTAGCCACATTTGCTCTACTATTTAATAAGTTTCCCACGTTGTTACCCACTCTGCCTCACTGGCAACCAAAGGGACTTGACCAAGTTCTTTTCAGGCAACTTGGAATAAAAAAGTCTTTTATCTATAGTTTGCTGCTTGCAAACAAGTATACAGTGGACACAATGAGACTGTTTGACATGTCAGAGTTCTATTTCTTTTTCTTGGAAAAACATCTAATTTTCTCCTGTTTATATGAAAAAAGGACATACATTATCTGTGTCCTGCTTTCTGTTTTTTAAACAAAAAAAAAGCTGGTACTAGTGCTTGCCTTAAGGATGAGACCATCAGGAAGTTGAAATATCAAATCTTGGCTCTACTTATTTGCCATGGTGATGTATAATTAACCAGGCTGCAGTAATGTTACAGAGAGTAAATATATGGAAATATTCCTGCTAATGAAAAAATTTAAGCCATAGTTTTAAGTAAAGTTGAAGATTACTTATTAGATAATAATTTGCAATTGGACTTATGTTTGCATTTATATTGTAATCTGATCGAATAAGTGTGATTGTGTTGTCACAAATAAATGAGTTTGAAAAAAATAAAACAGGATTTTGAGACACACTATTGATGGTACATTCCTTACAAAAGGTTGATGTTTCATTTATTTGTGGAGATCTAGAATGTTTTTTCCTTTTTGTGGCTAATATGATTGTGTTTGAAAAAATATACATTTCCCCACAACGTATCCAATAAGAAACAAACATAAAGAAAAAGGTTTCATTTG
Organism: Ceyx cyanopectus; assembly: GCA_013401355.1. Lineage (NCBI taxonomy): Eukaryota > Metazoa > Chordata > Aves > Coraciiformes > Alcedinidae > Ceyx > Ceyx cyanopectus. The sequence continues at coordinate 11,795 of VYZU01053098.1, read as the reverse complement.
GAACAAATGGAAAATTGGATTAAGGCAAATCATTCAATGGCCACCTCCTACAGCTGATGCACAAACACCTTTTCCAAGTGGTTATGACACCCATGCACAGTAATTTGTCTAAATATTTTTCTTTAAGTGCCGATAGTTAAATTTTCCTAATGTATATTAAACTAAGGAAGTTAAACATACCTTTTGGAAAGCCATGTGTGCCAAAAGAAATTGATGTGCAGTTACCTGAATCCTTACAGCAGGAATTTCCATCTGTTGTTTCATCTTGTAAGCCTCTTGTGAGGCTTCTCATCATAAAATAGTCTCTTGTGAGGCTTACAAGAGAGATGAGTTTAGCTGTGGTGTATTGGTAAAGAATCAAAACTGTGGAACTCTTTCTGTGTGATACTCATGTGCTGCAATGTGGGTCAGGAACAGTGGAATAAAGATGATGTACTTTTGGAAATTTTATTCCATGTAATATCTCAAAGACATGCTTTATGTGCAGCAGTCTGAACAAGATGTACAGTGTAGGAGCTGCTCAGCAGAATGTAGCTGGCATAGAACCATGCACCTACTGACTGTGATTGGAAGAGGATTAATCCTTTAAGAACTTTTTTTGTTCTCTACATCTGGCCATCTGGTTCTTCAGAACTTTCTTTTAGACTCTGAAGGATGTTACTAAAATCAAGACAACATGTGTATTTAGTAGGAGGCCCTAAGAAACTTCTGTGGCTTATCTTCTCTTGATAAGATTAATGTAATAGTTTCTCTTCTTGAAAGCTAAGAGCAGTAAATGACCTTCAGCTTGTTTAAAACTCAGCTATAAGTACTTCAGAGCATAGAGCAACAGTTCACCTACTGCATCTCCTAATAAGAATAGCTCTATTGCATATTGTCATTTAAAGCCCATTATTCTTCACCTTCAAACTTATTTGGTTCTCCTGGCAAATTTTAACATCACAGTGCTTGTATATGCTCCATGTGCATTATTGCCATTGACTTGGACAGAGACAGGGAAGGCTGCTTGCTTTTGCACCACAAAGTGCAGAGCACTCGGCTCGTGTCGACTGCTCTGGCAGCAGAGGGTATGCAAGGAGAAAGTCTCGTGGTCAAAGCTTGTTTGATACACACTACATTAAGTAGAAGGATGCTCTGAAGAATAGTCCTGAGCATGTTCCTTACGTTTCTGCTGTAACTTAGGTAATTATCTTTCTACTTTCTGAAATACAAGTATTCATTCACTCAGAATTGCATCTTGTGATATGATGAGAAATGGGTAAAAAATGTATTTCTTTCCGTCATTTTGTAATTTCTTGCTTTTCAGTTTAAGTGAACTTCTAGTTTGTGTGTCATAAAAATGTGCATAGAAGTACTAATCAATTTCCAGTAAAATGCCTGGGTACTACCTACAAATTGTGTCCTCTATACTTACTGGGCAGGACCCAGATTCCTGAGGGGCTCCCCTCATGTTTGAACATTATGTAAAAAATAGCAGCTCCCAAAGTTACAGTCACTGTAGGATTATTGATAGGATTGGAAGGTATGGCTGTTCGATTCAGAACACAAGAAAAAAATACACATCAATTAGTAAGTGTTTTTGCCTGTGTTTGTAAAAGAAGTGCAATATTTCACCTGGGGAGAGGTCTAAAATTGTGCTTTCCCCTGAAAAGGAGCTACTTTAGCAAAGCACCAGTGTTTACATTGTTCCTTGACATCTTCTATGAAGCATTTGATTATAATGCAATCCATCCTTTCAGGTTTTGTTTTTAATATTTATTTGGCAGATCTGACCTCATGAGGAGGCCCAGGACCCTACGTAGCCACCCATGCTGCCAAGGAATTAACACTGGTCTGAGCTGTGAAAGCAGCTTATTGCCTCCGTCTTCTCCCCAGGAAATGCACTGGTTGTTGCCAAGTGCAAACACCGGTGTGCTTTCATTATTTAGATTGCTTTAAGGCAGAAAATTGTTGCAGATTCAAAGTACAGCTTCTGAAAATATGCTAATATTCAGGTAAAATTGGCATGTCCTATGGTTTCTAAGACCCTGTCTGGAAATCCCATTCCACCCACCCCTAGAACAGCTAGCATCAGATAGCTCTTGCATTATACATCCTCTACAGGACAAAGATTTGCTTGGAGCTCGGGACTTAACGAGCATAGCACAGAAGGACTTTTGTACAAAGCTTGAAGAGTTAGTCCTTGGCTTTCAGCCAGGCCTAAAGAATGCCTGCCCTTGTGCCATTTTGTCCTGTGCTGCTCCAGTTCTGGCAGCGGTTGTGCTGCGGTGTCATTGTTGGCAGCGAAGCTCAGCTGACCCCCAACCGGCCTCTTCCTGCAAGCTTGGGGTGCAGAGGTCGGAGACTGCATCAAAACTCTGTATTGATCAGCTGTAATAGAGGACTCTGTGATGAGATCTCTTCCTACCAGAGCCAAGCAAACTGACTACAACCATGCAGTAGTAAAGTACTAAAAAAAGCCATACAGAGTGTGAAGTAATTTTCTGTTTTTCCATGGGATAATGAAGGGCCTAAAAGAATAAGAGAACAAACAGCTCCTTCTGGGACAGTCACTGTTTTAACTATCAGCAGTTGTTGCTGTTCTGTCCTTCCTATTTGTGCTAAGTAGTAGTTGAATCTTCATTCTCATGTGGACCAGACACAAAGCATAGTCACAGCATTAAGTGATAAAGTGGTTTTTATTGTTTGCAAAGGCTTGCTTACTCTTCTTTATTCTGCTTACTGTTCTTTAAAAAAAAACTCTCCCATTTCATTGAGGCAGATTTGGAAGTCAAACCAGAAACTTCAGACTCTACTACGATGGAAAACACTTTGTTGGGGAGAAACGTTTTGAGTCCATCCATGACCTGGTGACAGATGGATTGATTACTCTTTATATTGAAACGAAAGCAGCTGAATACATTGCCAAGATGACAATAAATCCAATTTATGAACACATAGGATATACAACTTTAAACAGAGAGCCAGCACACAAAAAACTCATGCCAAGCCTGAGAGATGAACATGATGGCAAAGAGTCTACAGGAGAGGATGAGGTAGCAGAAAAGAGGGTAAGCAATTGTTAACCCACACTCTTTTTTCTGTTAGACTTTTTATTTTGTAGTTTTAACCTTCCCCATCTACTATAAAGTGCTAAAAGTATCTGTAGATAATTAATTTACATGTTTATTTCCAGTGTTGTATTAATAGTAAAATTTAAACTGATTGTAGGACTTTTAATGGTGATTTTTGCATATTGCAAATTTCTGTGATTTGGAGGTTAGTTATTTATCATTGGGAAGTTTCTTTATTCTGGTATTTTCAGTTATAGATGTTACCACTAAGCTACTCCTGTATTTCACAAGGGCTAAGAATAAGAATATTTAATCTTAAATCTGTTTACACTGCCCTTTAGTCAAAAATTATATTTCTTAATATTGTCAGCATTCTTCAAACAGTTGCATTCCATAATCTATCCGGCAGTCTGCATACAGTAACAGTAGAGTTGTCTACATGACAAATAGGCCTGTTCATTAAGTTGATAAAATGTTAAAACATTTCACTTGGCTAAATTCAGCCTGTCAGATACTGACAGAGCTATTTTTGGCCTCAGCCAGACTTATGAAGAAGGATTGCTCTCTTCAGAGAATTGCAGTATCAGCTGAGAATTAACTGGGTCCTGGATTATGAAAGAAGAAAAAAGGTTTTTAACTTATCAGGCAGACAAAGCAGCTGCCTGAAACTTCATTTGTGTGGCAGAGACTAAACTTAAAAAGTAAACATAAATTCAATTGTGTTAAACTAAATACTTTGTTTATTGAACAGCTGACATGTAAAGTAATTTTAAAATGTATTTTCATGTATGTGTAGGTGTTCTTGTATGTATAATAGTCTGATATACCTCTTTCACAAACTTCAGATGATGTTAGGAGTATCTAATATGCTTACAGTGCTTAGAAGAAATGCTGACCTTAGTTGGGATCATTAATTGTCTTTCCAATCATAAATATGCCTGTGATTTCAGTTTTTCTTGAGGTGGAGGAAAAGTCTCACTGATCATTTCCAACATAAACAACTATTACAGTGAAACTAAGCTCCATATAGAGTCCATGGAGAGAGACGGCTCATTGCTTTAGTCCTTCAAATCCTTCTCCAGCAGAGTCTGTTATGCACTGAATTTGCCAAGAGTGAAGCACCCAACTTAAAGTATGAATCTTTGATGCTATCAGATCATTTTGACAGAAGGAAATACTGGTGGGGATATTGAAGCTAGCTGACCATGTTAGATATCTGTTTTCTTGCCTGTTAGGTACAAGTAGTAAAGAGGTAATTTATCAGTTACAGTTCCTGACAGGCACTGACTTGCACTGTGCTGTTTCAAAGGGATTTTTTTGCATGTTATCATAGAGAGTTCATTATAATGCAAAGCCTGGGTAAAAATCTTCTGTAACAGTTCTGGAAGTCACTGCATTGGGTTTCTTTGGTGAAATTAACTCTTCCTGCATTTAGCAGCATTCAAGTGACAACAGAACTCTGTTCTGTCGCAACATGTTTAGACTGATGAAAACGTTTTCATAGTAAATACATTTCAATTATTGTTATTGAAGAATGCTGGTATTTCTATAGATTATATAGTGTGATGTCAGACCCATCAATAAGGTATAAGTATTGCTTTGAAACATTTTCTCATTAAATAGCTCAAGAACTATTAAATATTTTTTGCAGATGGAATTTTTAGGTGAAAAACCTTTAAAGAGGTTACTCATGTAATTGCAACATCCTGCATCATTTGTATGGAAGCTCTAAGCAACTAAGGTAGCTTCATCGGCAACATAGTTCAACACCAGTGGTGTTTACTGGCCTGAAGCCCAGCTTTTGAGCCTTTTCATTTTATTTGTCTTGGAACCACGTTGATGTGAACACAATGAGGCACGCAGCCATTACAGTATAGTTACATGTGGAGATTTCAGTTTAATTTCAAGTCATTATCCAGTTGGGATTACTACCCATGGCTGCACATGGAAGGCACAGTGTGACCCTTTTTACTGCAGAATGGCACAGAGATGGCATCTTTGCTGCTTTTATACCTGTCAAGGTCTTTGCTGGAAGATGTCACAGAGAACTGAGTGTCACTTCGTTCAGCAAATCTCCAGGGAGGATAAGGCATTCAACCCCATGACCAACACCCTATGCCAGTACCAATCAAAGCATTTGGAACAAGGCCCAGTGTCTAACTAAGGCTTGCCAAATCCTTTCTCCCTCTGCTGTAAGTCACAGGATCTGGGGAGCATGGGAAGAGGGAAGAGATACAGCGGTGGCCTTGCTGGACATCTCATGATGAGTGATGGCTGTGTGCAATGTAGGAGTGATGGGGAGAAGAGACCTCAGAGGGCTTCTCAAGTGTCTCCAGTCATTGCTTGGGACACTCATAAAGCTGTCACCTTGACAGCCTGGGAGAGCTGTTTCAACTTCAGTGGGGTGGATGTAACCAACTGGCTGGAGATCTGTACAGGCAAATAACTGAATCAAATCTGGTGGTTAATTTTCTTTTTAAGAAATCGAAATAATGAGTTATCTACTTGTTCAACAAATAATTTGCATTTAAAGCATAAGTACTGAATTATAGGAAATATTTGTCTAGCTTTTTTAAAAGCCCACCTGCTATAAAAAGTTAACATACTAGCAGCAAGGAACGAACACTCAGGAGAGAGTACATCTCCATTTAAACAGAAACAGAAGGGTCAATCTCTCTGGTAGTTTATAAGCTTTCTTTGGTGAAATCATAATTGTATAAGAAAAAGATTCTTTTCCTCTTCTAAATTCCTCTTCTAATTCCTCTTCTAAATTACTCAGAAGTATTTTCCCCTTTTTGTGCAGGCTTCTGCTTCTTACTAATATTTACTTGAAAACTTCAATTAGTAATAACATAGTATTTGCCTTATGATAAATCATTTAACCATGGAATAAGGAAGTTTTCTTATGGGACATTTATAAATAGGTCAAGTAGGTTTTTTTTCTCTTTGGCGGGAGAGATGGTAAAGTGATTCCTGTTGTTCAATATAAAGAGAATATTACAGAATCACTGGCACTTCTGACAAAGAATGCAGAGAAAATTGTTCAAAATCCAACAAAAAGAAAACATTGTGTATGATCCAAACACCAAAATCTGTGTACTGTAAGAGTAGCCCATTAGCCCCATGGTGAGGGTGAAAATTTCTGCAGGATATAGTATTTGGCAGTTAATGTGTCTTTATCAGTTTTATACTGTAGCCACATGGCTTTTCACTACAGGCATACCGCCTCATTGGTGAAGAGGGGAATAAGTCTGGTTCTTGAACACTGACCATCCTGAGTCAAAATACATTTCCAGATCTGCAGACTCTGAAGCTATTCAGATCTGAATCTAAACTTTGTGCCTGTGACTTGTTGCCCAAGGCTGTGTGGGTGCTGTTTGTGAAAGATAAGCCATTCAGAAGCAGGAAAGGAGAGACATACGGGCTCTGAGTGGGCAACAGCTGGTGGGAGTGTAGTGTCGCTTTCTGCCGTAAAATCAGATGGAGGGAACTGGGCAGTCAGAGAACACACCCCACACTTGAGAATGAAATTCTAAGGAGCACTTCACATGGCCTTAGATTTGGTTTGGGGCAGTAGCAGGGAACACCACAGACTCGCATTTGATGCCTCCCAGCATACACTAATAATACTTTATTTGTTTCCTACTTTTTTCAGCAATTAATTTGTAGTAGAACAATTCAGCATCTGTTGGGAGACTTGTGATATGAAATACCTTTAAAAGGAGCCTTAGTAAAAGGAAAGGATTTAAAGAGGAAAAACAAAAATTAAAAAGGAAAAGACAAAAATTATGCAATTGTTAGGTGCAGATCATAGGACACAAACCACAATACTCAGAATTAATGACTCCTAAAAGAGACGACAATGTCATGCAGGTTTTTAATAGGAAATGCATGAGAATATAATCCAGCGTGCAGCATGTGCTTCACTGGTTATCAAAAGGAATTTGACTGCTTCCTATATATACAAGTATATAGTAAAAATTAAAATTCCATGCTAATGATTTAGGATTTTCATAACCTAGGAAATAATTGATAGTTAGAGATAAATGGAGGAGTGGAGATTTAAAGCAGGAGACTGCTTGTCATGCTCAAGTGCCCTGAATAGTTATTTTAGCTGCTCTGCTAAAATGGTAGTGCTGGTTCCCAAAAGAGTCTGCAGCTTGTTCAGAACTCATTTGTGCAGCCACTGTGGTCTGTCTGTTAACAGAAGGATAAGATGCATTTGAAAGAGAGTTTCCCATGTGGATTCAGTCTGTATGGCCTAGTGTGGAAGTGCAAATAATACCCAGTATCACCAAATTTACTATTCCTCCCATACCTTGAATACGGATGGATCTCTGAATGTTCTCCACTCTTAAAAGGTAATTATGGCCTTGGGGCGAATGACTTGATTAAGTTAAATACCTTATAAATGTGTTACCTCTCAAGAAACACCTAACTATATCAAAGTCCTTCTTGAAAGCCCTGCAAAACATTATTTATTTTCCTTTTGACATGCTTTTGAGATATTTTAGGTTTAGGGTCAACACAAGAAAGAACTTTTTCTCAGTGAGGGTGACAGAGCTCTGGAACAGGCTGCCCAGGGGGGTTGTGGAGTCTCCTTCTATGGAGACACTTAAGACCCGCCTGGATCTGTTCCTGAGAGACTTGGTCTAGGTGATCCTGCTCAGGCAGGGGGGTTGGACTAGATGATCTTCTAGGTCCCTTTCAACCCCTAACATTCTGTGATTCTGTGATTAATATAACAAGTTGTGTGAATGATTTATTCAAAATTTATTATTTGTTATGAGAAAATTAGATCGTAACTTATTAATTATACTGTCTTTCTGAATTAAATGCTGAGGTTAATAGGATAGCAACTGAATCACATTTATTCATGTTTACTTTGGTGATAAGTGCTGTTTCTTCAAAAAACTTCAGTGGCTGCAAACCAAAGACCCCTTCCATACTGTACTATGTTCAGTTCATACAGATGGGAAGAGTTGAGAGAAGGTTCGTGGCAGCAATCTCCCAACGAAAACACTCTTTTGTTCTATTTTTAATTACCTTAGTGGTGATACCTTGTTCTTTTCTCCATAGTGATAAAGGCTGTTTGTCTGCAACCCCGTGCAAGGAGCCCTAGAAATGTAAATCTGTGTCATTTTAGGAGGGAAGATGCTTTCAAGCCTGCCTCCAAAGATAATCCAGATCACAAAGCTAGTTGCAATCTCTGTGTATATTTTTAACAGATTCATAACAACTTCCATGTACAAAATCAAGGGTCATACTTAACTGCAGTTCACAGAGGTAGCAGTCTCATTTTCTAACCTTGAACTGACACTGGTATTTTCATTAATGACACTACTACTTTTTTATTTTTGCTCTCAGTAAAATCAGTCAGATCTGGATGTGTTCCTGTGCAACCTCATCTAGGGAAACCTGCTTTAGCAGGAGAGAGTGGACTAGATGTTCCCCAGAGGTCCCTTATAACCTCTGCTATTATATGATCTATTTTAAACCTTCCTTCACCAAGGTTAATTTTAGCTACAGTGAAAGGACACCAAAATATGTAGCAGAGGAAGTTACAGTAGGCTGTTCTGGAAGCACAAGCCCTTAGCAAGTTCTGAGATAGAGCAAGACAGCTTTTAACAACACTTTTTGGTGGCCAGTGATGCTGGTGCTGGGACTAATAGGAACAAATAAGATGTGGTCTTCATAATGAGGGAGGAAAGTGTACTTTGTGAGTAAAGAAATCTTGATGCTGGAAGTTGTATATTTCTATTGACCTGAATTAATTTCATTAGAAAAGATAGGTGTCTAATGGAAAAAGTAGACAAGCCACAGTTATAGCAAGGGAAGCAGCAAAGAATAATGTTTTTTAAAGTACAACTACTAAATGTTTACCTTAAAGTGCATTTAAAGAAAGAGGAGACATAGCACTAAAGAATCCCATGGATTAACTTGAGGAGATTGTCAGTGCTTTTCTCACAAATGTTGCTTTCCAGTCCCTGCGCGGGTGTCCATGACGATCACTCCATAAGTTTAATTTATAAATAAAACATAACTCAGTGGAAGGCAAACACTTCTATTTCTTCTGAGCATAGCCCATTTTCAGCAGCAACTTCAAAGCACAGGCAATTTTGTCAATACCAAGAAGGTTCCTGGAAGGATGAAAGACAAGCCTACTTCCTAGGTACTTGCTCCAGCGTATCCATAGTGTCATACCCTGCAAATTGCCCCAGCCTCAGTTGTCTTCATCTTCCCTTTCTGTGCATTAATATTTATGACAGTAGGGATGTATGTCATTATATATGGCACATACATTTCAAGCTATGACTGCAAATAGTTACAATGACTTCTTATAAGCATATATGTTTTTAGCTTAACTATTTGTATCCTAAGACCTGAGAAAGGAGAGCTAATGGCATTTGCTGTCCAGTAAGCAGACAGGAGCAGAGATAAAATTCTTTTCTCCAGGCTTCTGTGTGCTTTTTCTATTCATAACCACTGAGAGTAACTTAAGCCCTTATTTATATTCAGTGTGGCAACAAAATTGATACACAAAAAGATCAGTTTATATAATATTTTTTTTTAATTTTGGAGCTTCCAAATGAGCATACATTTTGGTAATTTAATCGCCAGGTCACAGAATGTCTGTTTTTTATCTTGTCAGTATCTCCTGCTTATAAAGGATAAATTACCAAGCCAGACTTGTGTATTTAAGGGTGTCTCACTGGACCTGTAGATCAGCTCCAGTACTATACATAGTCCCATAACTCTCCTGTTTTTCTTAGGCCAGATTTTTTTTCTCTCCTTGCTAGCTCTGGTCAGTGCTCAGCTGTGCTTTATTAGTTCCTGCAGCTTACAAATGGCATCCCAGCTGATTCCAGTTAGCCATGCAGAACTTCACCTGCCTGCCTCTCTGGGCCTGCCTCTGCCTCCAAAGCACATTAATTTAATGCTCACAAAATAACATATGGGATTCATGTGAAATGAAAGTGGCCTGCTTGTGTTGGTAGCCTGGTTGCATATTGCTGGTCTAGTATTACAAGGTTCAAAATAAATAAGGCTCCACAAACTGCAGTGAGGGGTGGCTTAGGTCAGGTTGCATTTTAAATGCACAGTGTGTGTCCTGTTGCAATGCTACTACTCCTGTAGAAAGGCTTCCTCCAGTTTGTAGGTAAGTACAGTTGAGGATCAGTATCCTTGTTTCAGCCTTTTGTCATGGGTATAAGTGACTTCACTGCTTGCTGAGTTGACTTTTCTTGTTACTTTCTGCTTTTTCACCTAAGTGTGGCTTTTTTGTGATCTGGCATGTGAGAGAGATATGGATATAGTCTTCAGAAAGTCTAGTGTCTAATTATGCTGAGACAGGCAGCTGCCATGTGAAATGGAAGGGTCTTGACTCTCAGACTCACAGAGAAGACCCTCAGCAAAATTGTAGGGAATAATTACCCTTAGTGTATGCCCTGTGCCTGATAGAGCCTTTGTAAGATGAATAGTGTACCTAACTGCTAAAAAGGCTGTAAAGCAGTACAGTGACTGTGCAGTTAAATCTGAAAGATACTGGTTGTTACTGATAAAATGAAGCTGTTAGCAATGAATAAGCTATTATTTTTTTCCTGTGTTTCTCAGTGTTGGGAGGTAAATCAGTGTGAAGTCCTCACCAACAGTTTTTTCCAGGGTTTCTAATGCTTGGTGGATGAATCTGGTTACTTTATTTGTGACCTCTAAAAAGTCGTTAGCAACTCTTGTGTGTAGTGGCAGAAGTTTCCTTCCTTCTTAACTAGGATAGGCTCATGAAAAAAGGATCACAGGGGTTGAGGAAAGAATCTCCCTTCACTCCTGAAGAGCCAAAGAGGATAGCTTTCTTTGGGCACTCTTCAACAGGAGAGAGATATTTCCCATCCTGGTGTATCTTAGTGGATGGGACACAGGAATACAGAGGTCTAGCTTAACTGTTGATAAGCACTAGAGAATTTGTCATGGCTTCAGTCCTAATATGCTGTAGGAATCTGATGCATATCTGCCCTATGAGCCTTACAGTTGAGGTTTCCAAAAAAGCTGCCTAGATATATGGTGGGGAAGCCTTATAGCCATATATAAGGATTTTTTTTTTTTAATTGTGGTTGCCCTTGACTTTATGCAATGGCTACAGAAAGAAGAAGGTGCATCTTTTTCAGAGCAGTCTCTACAGCAGGCATGTGGTTGTCATTCATTGCTTGTGCAAAGAGCTTCCCTGTGAGGGACTGTGGTGGGTTGCTATCTGGCAGCTCCCTCATTTGTTGTTCTCTCTCCTTAGCTGTGTGAGTTGTGGGTTTGTTTTTTGTTGGGTTTTTTTTTTAACTCCTCCTCCCATCTGGCATCTCCTAATTATTTTCTCTTACTGATCACTTCTAAAGGAAGGAAACTGGACTGTTGAATTAAGAGCCCTATAAAAGGATAATTTTTTTATTCACAATTTTTTTACTTCACTTAGACTTTATAACCTGATACTGTATAGCTGGTGATAATCACCTTGGGCTACAGTTGTGTCTAATCTCATAAATCAGGCAGGGTCAGATCTGGTGACTAGTTGAGTATGAGAGTCCCAAGGAAAAGCTGGGGCTGCAAAAAGTGGCATTGGTAGCACCTTTGGCTATGAACATGTCTTGTGCTTTATACTTTTTGCACTAATGATTGCCCATTCATAAGTGGTTACCAGACCCTTAAGATCCGTAAAGAGTGAAATGCTTGTTTTAGAAGTGGTAGCAGAGAGAGGAG
>VYZU01053074.1:0-18454 GCA_013401355.1 Ceyx cyanopectus | reverse complement strand
GTAAAAGGGACAAATAAGGCTTTAGATGAAATACAAATTGCAGTAATTTCAAAGTGACTTGTAAAAGCTTCATTTGCCTTCAAACTTGTCCTCAATACATGCAGGAACAGTAGGAGTGTAGTGTAATACTGACAACACTTGACAGCATCAAATTGCAAATTAGGTGGGTTCCCAGCCTACTTGGAAGTAGAATCTGGGCTCCAGTTGTATTTTCAGCTGCCTGGTCTAAAAATACATTCTTATGAGATCATGAGAAAGGATTGAAATGTAAAAAGATTTGAGTTCAGCTGAGTCTGTATGTGTATAAGTGCATATAAATCAAGGCTTACTGCACTTCAAGATGGCTGAATGTGAGCCAGCTCCTCTACAGCCATCTTCAGACTCCTGGCAGCCCTTACTACACTGCATCTGCACTGCTGGTTTAGTTCAACTCAGAAGTGCATGTTTACAATTGTCCCCACATACACTACTTTGGTTCATATTACAGAGCTAGTTTGGATCAGAAGAAGAAATGAACTCCTGTCCGCTGAAACCAAACAAGATGTGTTCCAGCTGCTTGCAGGCACACTCCACACCAGACTGCACCAAACTACCAAAATGTTTTAGCATATACACCCTTAGCACCATTTCACTGAACAGTTCTGCCTAACTGCACAAACTGCTAATACCCACTGTCTGCTAATTTCTGTAGAGTTCAGGGAGGAGACCATAGTTTTCAGGCTAGAATTAGCCTGTGGCAGGATATTTAATATCTAATGGATCTAGTTATCTGTAACCCTCAACCTGACCAGAGTCCAGTAAAAGATCAGCTAACAGAAATGAAAACTACCCTCAGGAAAGCTATGTGATTAAAAGCCTTAGCCTTGCCCTGAAAGGATCCTGATTGAGGATAACTCAATCTGATACATTATTAATCATCATGAAATATTTGGCACCTCTTCTTTACATTGCCAAATTGTGTTTTAATCCAGGAAAACCAAGTTGATACTTTTTCTGTAGTTAATTTGCTACTTGCTGAAAAATATTGTGAAAGGATGTTAATATGCTAGTGAGAAATCAGCTACTATCGTTGCACAGTGAAAGGCTGCAGTTTTCTGAGGCTTTTTTTTTAAAAAAAATTTATTCATATTGATAAAAAAAGAGCAGCCTTAGCTGTCTTACTTCTTTGGCTGAGTAAGCCCACTAAAATAATTTCAGGCAGGATTTAGATCAGTTGTAACTATTGTTTGAGCTCCACCTGAACTTGTATGACATAGGAATGGTTTCTTAATCATACAGCATATATCTGAATCATTGGTTCACAGCTATGTCTGGGAATTGTTGCTCGTAATTGCTGCTGCTCATAATCAACTCCCAAGGCACATTTCTAAAAGTGGATCTACACAAAAAACAGGCCACTACAATTTCTAAATATTTGTACTGAAAATGTACTTCTGAGCATGTGATGTGACAAAAGTCATTTGATGTTCTGTAAATACAAATCCTTAAAATAAATAGAACAATTAGTGTACTGGACAGCACTAGAGGACTTACCAAAATCAAAAACGTTTTGCAAAACAGAACTACCAGCCTTCTAGAAAGTATTTAATACAGTCTCAGCTACAGTGGTACAGAAACATTTCTCTTGATTTAAACCTTGTCAGCACTGGGAGGAGTTACCAATGTAAACCTAATTTTTTCATTGGATAGTATAAATTTACTATGAATAGGTTTGAAATAAAGTACTAATTTAGTANAATCAAGAATACAAAGTTGTTTAAAAATGCCAATGAAGAGGAAAGGAAGATAATTTATGTTTCTCAATTATAAGAAAATCAAGCAGCCCCTAGTAGATAAAACATTATCACTACAAACAGGATACAGAAAATGTATACATGAAGGCTGTACATAGCGTGTTACACTTTTCAGCCATGTCTTCCTAAGCCATTCTGTACTTTGCTAGCAAACTGGTTCCTGAACCAGCTCTTACCTTATCTTTAGATTAATTAGTTCAAGTATGACAACATATTTGTTTCCTAAAGCAACTCTTTGAACTGAATGAATTTATAGATCTGACATTTAAAATTGTTACTGCTGTTGATTCATATGAAGAAACTGAATTTACTGCTTCCAAAAAAATCAACATTTATTTTTTCCATTCATTCCCTTCACCTTTACAGTATCATATGTTCCTGAATTTCTAAGCAAGATGGCAGCTAATGCACCAAGAACGTTCATTCTCTCAGTTACTTGCAGTTCCTAAAGTTTAACTGGTACCAGAAGAAAATACCAGTTAGTGGACATACCTGAAACTACAGAATTCTTTCCAATAGAAGTTTCCAATGCACTGTTCTCACTACTAAAACTCTGATTTACATTTTCTTGCTGTTTCAAATTCTCCACTACAGCATGTCCTGGTTGGCTTGTAACTTCTGTTTCTTCATTTGTACTGTTCTTCATCCCATTTTGTCCATTCTCTGTTCCTACAAAATAAATAGATATTCCAAGGCACCAGAAAACATTGGATTTCTTTTAGTGTGGAGCACAGAAAACATAGGACTAACCTGTATTCATCATGCATGTAATGACCTAAAATATAGTCGATATTGACTTAAACTTTAGCATTTGAAATTTTGATATTTTTATAAATACATATTAAGAAAGCTGTTGGTCATAAATCTGAGATCCTCAAGTGAGAGCTGAGGCTGCTAAATGGAGTATCAGTAAAAAAAAAATTCTCAAATATCAGAGGTCACTATAAATATCTAAAAACTGTAATTGTGAACCAGACCGCATTTCCTACCTTCTCAATTCCATTGGCCTTGTAAGCTCATAAATGGATATACCTTATAGCAGGACTTCAAAACTTGCCCATGAAACAGAAAAGCTGAGCGAGCTTTCAGAAAATGCTTTTCCTCCTTCCACTTCTTTGTCTTATTTGAAATATGGAAAACATTTTCCATTGACTTAACTGTTGGGTTTAAAAATTTTTTTCTTAAGACTCATGCAGACCTAGGCATGCTCCAAAGGCAAAAATGCTGTTCACTAAACTATAAACATTTTTTACAAAAACTGCCTAAGACTATATTCCAGGCTTTTCCAGAACTGGAAAGCAATTACTCTGCAATTAGAAATTAAATATTAGAAATGAAATAAATTAATATATTTATTTCAAATTTTAAAATAAAAGTCTCAATTTCTATGTGTAGGTGTCTGCTCTGGAATAATTTTACAATACCATAATAATTGCACAGGAATAAAAGGTAGTAGCTAAAACCCTAGAGCTCTTTTAACATAATTTCTGAAAATAATTTCTTGACTAGTTTATTCTATTATTTATAGTACATTTTATACACTGTCTTGAGACCTATGAAATGTCTTTTCCTGAGGATACATATTACAGTGTGCTTTAAAATGCTGCATATATTTGTAAACCATTCTATAAAGGAAACACTAATCCCATTGTTGAAGGGGAAATCTAGAAAAGGTTTAGTTTGTTTTTTCAAATTAATCTTCAGAACATTGTAAATGAATGAGTATAAAAACATCATACTGAAAAACAATGGGTTAGAAAAGGTAAGGTTTCAGTTTAATTACAAGTACATACGTATTATTGTAATTATGAGACTACTTAATAAGGATTTTTTCTGTTTAAGAACCTATTGATTAAGCTGTTAAATAACTTGATTTTGAAATCCCCAGTGTTAGTGTTACGGTTAAATCTATATGGTGAGAACCCTGCATTTTTTTATATGTAACAGTAAAAAAAAAAGATACTAAAAAACACACATTAGTACTAGTGAAGTAAAATTATTACCTCCTGTATTTCCACTTAAATAATGTGCAAGTTCTTCATGTTGGGTTTCACGCAGAGCAATCAAAAAGGGAGAGAACCAATCTTTCTTCTGCACTATTCTGCTCAATAACTCCCTTGCACCATCTCTGTTCCCTCTGTTGTCAGTAACGGCGTGGATCTGGTGAATATAAATGAAAAACAACAATCCTAAAATAGACTCTGGAAATGGTTCAAAGAAGTTAGTAAGAAAAATACAGGTACAAAAGCATTTCCTTGTCATCATTAAAACTTACTTTAAAGATAGAAAGTGGGCTTGGCACTAGTCTGAAAAGACTTACTGAAGTTGTGTTCATCCTCATATTTAACCCATATTGTTTTGGGTAGGATATATAGAACTTTTGACATCTGAAATTTAATTGGACAGACTGGTAATACCGGACAATAGCTCTAATAATAATCACTATATAACAATAATTATTATTGGAATAATAACTGGTGTTCACATTGGTTTAGGGAATAGCCAAACTTGATTAAGCAGTGATGTCATACATCTTACCAGAGCTCAGACTTAATTGGTAACATGACCTCATACATAAAATAGAACATTTCCCTTCTTAAACTCCCTGGCTTCATCATCTCAATTCAAGAGGCTGGGGACAGTCTCTTTTCAGTGATGCCCAGTGACAGGCAAACAAGCAATAGGCACATACTAGAACCCAGGAAGTTCCACCTAAACATAAGGAAAAACTTATTTAGTGGGAAGCTGATGGAGCACGGAACAGGCTGCCCAGAGAGGTTGTGGAGTCTCCTTTAAACTAGATATCAGGAAGAAGTACTTTACCTTGAGGGTGGTGGATCAGTGGAATAGGCTCCCCAGGGAGCTGGTTGGGGTACAATCCCTGGAGCTATTCAAGGTGAGGTTGGACAAGGCTCTGAGCAGCCTGGTCTAGTTAAGGGTGTCCCTGCTCACTGCAGGGGGGCTGGACTAGTTGACCTTTGGAGGTCCCTTCCGGCCCTAAACATTCTATGATTCTATGATTCTCTAAAAAATTTTCAAAACCCACCTGAATTTATTCCTCATCTAGATGAACCTGTTTTAGCATTTTTTCCTCTAGCACTGGTTTAGGGTTGTTATACAGTGGACAACAACATTTTCCAATTAGTAAAACAGTGAGGTAAAAAAGTTACCTATGCCACATGAAATGGGTGGACAGAGGAAGGAGCTAAGGGATACTGAACTGTTAAAAACTGGCAACTAGGTCTTAGAGGATGAGCACAAGAAGACTGATGAAAAGGAACATGCTCCTCAAAAGGCCCTGAAGCTGGGCAGTTGCCAGAATAAGCATGAAGTCAGCAAAAGTTTGCAGAAACTGGGAGAAAGGTAAAGGCAGCAGGTGGAGATCACTACCGCTGACCCAATTCAGGACCAAAAAAGACCAGGTGTATTCCATCCACTTAAGACACTGCCTTAGTCTAACTCTCTTCATGGCATTTTATTTTCCCTGGTTCTCAGCTGGCATCCTAGCTGCTGAGCTATTGGCAACAGTGTTAACTGGCTCACTTGGAGCACCATTTCTCTTTTCCCCTAAGTTTGGGTACACTCCTGTCAATTTCGCACCTACAAGGCCATTTCTAGTTGTGGATTCTTATCTGACCCACAGCTTCTGGGGGTGGTCAGTATCTATGGCACTGCCTGGTGCCTGGCCTGGAAAGTGGGCCGCTTACCCGATCAAGGTCCTCGTCCTGAAAGATACCCATCTCCAGGCATTTCTCGGCCACCTGCACAGTTTGCATTCTAGACACCAGTGTGCTGTACAGTAGTTGCACCAAGTGCACGCAGAGGTCGTGGTTGGCTTCCTCGGCCGGCGAGGGCAGCTGGCTGAGGCTCGGGTTCACGTAGCAGGTTGCCAGGCTGCACCCGCCGTTCTCCAATGCATGCAGGAACTCGTGGAACCAGCCGCACCCGCGGGGTCCCCGCTCCACGGCTCGCAGAAGCTCCTCCGCTCCCTCCACCTCGCCCCGTTGCCCGACGACCGCCCGCACCTTCTCTTTCTCCTCGGCGCTGAGCGAAGGAAGCCGGTCCAGCACCGGCTGCACCCGGATAACTTGCTTCAGCCGCGGCCTGAAGCAGTCGATCATGTAGAGGAAGCGCTCGTCCTGGGACGCCTCTGCCATCGCCGCACTGCCGGGCGCTGTAGGACGACGGGGGACGCGGGAGTATGTGTGGGGCTGGTGCCTGCAGCGGCGCTCGGGGTCTCCGAAGGCGCGGACTCGCTCCGGCTCGGCGTCAGTGAGTTGCGTGTCCCCCGACCTACTCTCTCTGCCTTCTTAGGCTGCCCGGCCTGCCACGGCAGCGCTTTCGGTTTCGTTTGCGGTTCAGTGAGTGAGGGCTCGGGTTTCGAGTCACGACTGGGTGTTACTCCGTATTTAAAAGGAAACTATTAACAGGACCCACTAGTGTGAAGACACAAACATAAACGAAAGCGTAACCTTCCAACTCGTCAGTTCCCAGGACGGGTCAGTAGCGCGTCAGGGCTTTCCAGGCAGGCACTGACAGATACAGGATGCTCTTCGGCAGTGGCCACCCCCGGCTGATCGCAGTCTCCGCAGTCATTCGCAACCTTTTTGCAGGATACAGACCCACAAAAGGCCATCCGGAAAGAACAGCTGATTTGTATATTATAATGGCTTCCTTCGAACATGTCTTAAAGATTATTTTTTTTCTTGTGCTTTTTGTTTATTTGTTTGAAGATTTGTACCTTGTGTATGTAGCAGGAGGCTGTGATGAAGATTATAAACTTCCTAGAGGAGTTTGTTGAATACTCTGAGATTGTTGGAGCAGTTTTAGCCTTGTGGTAGATGTCAGTGATTTTCAGAGGCAGGCTTGGTTTCCATCATGGGGGTTCAGGGAAACTTAGTGTGATTCTGAGGTAAGGCACAAGATCCTTGACTCAATTTCATGATTTGAAGCAAATGCAAATTTGAAGCAAAATGACAAATAGCAAGCACCTGGATTACTGTGTTCAGTTTTGGTCCGGGACAGTCTGAGAGACTGAAAAGCTGGGTAGGGTGCAGTGGAAGGCCATACATCCTTACAGGATTGGAGAGCTTGATACATATTTGAAGGAACAGCATTTATTCAGTCTACAGAAAAGAAGGCTCAGAGGACATCCAACCAGTTTTCCAAATCCTAAAAACTTGTTTCCTCTTCACATGGGTGCACAGGACTAGGGGCAATCAGAATACATTTCTTCAGGTGGTATTTTGTCCAGGTGTAACAAAAAACAATCTCTACTGTAAAAATGATTAGACACTGGGATATATTACCCGGACTAGCGTGAGTTTCCTCAAAAGAAATTCAAGACTTGGCTTGACACGGCCCTTGATTTAATGCCTTACTTTTTAATATCTCCAGAGGTACTTTCTCAGCCTAAAAATTCCTGTAACACAAATTGTGCCCTCGGCTACTTGTCATGATCACGCTACAAGCATGTCATGTGCTACAGCATTCTGCACTCAGTGGAACTTCCTTCAGTTGGAGGCTTCTTTTGTAGAACTTAGTTTCACTTCTGTTTCATTTTTGCCCTGTTTCTTTCTGGTTTCACTTCTATTTTGTTACTACTTTTTAATTACTGATTTATGCAAGTTTCCTTTGAAAGATTTTTGAAGAAAGTCTCGCTGCTTTTTTCCTCCCCTACTTCTGTCTTCAGTACCTTATTTGGGTGACCAGTCAGGCTTTTTTGTAAGGCCTCAGGAGCTTGCATGAGCAGTTACTCAGTTGCAGTGTTTGCTTCATTTCCTAAGGTGTATATGTACAGTGGTAAATCAAGCCAAGTGATTTACCACCACAAACTTTTACAGGTTCATAGAGTTTGCAGACATTAAAAGGAAATTTGTGACTTATACGGGGGGGTGGGGCGGGGAAGTAAATAAATCGTTGTTACTTGGTTCGTCTGGCTCCTGCCAGGTAACACAGATGATGGCTGATCTCCTACACTGCTCTTTGACGATACAAATAATCTCCTCTCCTCTAGCTGGATTCTTACACTTCTCATAAACACATTTCTTTTTGAGGCCTTTGTCCCTTTCAGACGTGACCGAAATTAGTCACAGGATGCACACGCAGGGGCTCGGGCAGGGCCAGGGGAGGAGCACAAGCATAGCAGCTGTGCAGCGTGACTCCCGTACCCGCACGGCATCTCCAAGTCCACGGGTAGGGCAGGGGAGCTGGAGGACACTCAAAAATTACTCCTGTTATGTCATCGCCTCCAGGAGTGGTATTTTGGGTTCACTTGCGGCAGAAGGAACTCCTGGTCCGCTACAAGACCGTGAGGCGACTGCAGCGTCTGAGGGAGCACAATCAAAACGCAAGAGCGGAAGCTTCCGTGAGCCCGCCCCCAACGGCCTCTCTGGGCTCGCGGGCCCACCCAGTGGGCGGGGTCTGGGGGGATGGGGAGGGCGGAGGTTTCCGAGCGTCCCGGGCCGTTCGTGCAGCGGGCACTTCACGGTGCTCGTCGTCCGGGCTAAGGAAAGGACCCTATGCCACCTGTCCTGGCACCTGCGTAGAAATAAAGTACTTCGAAATCCTGCCGTAGATGAGTGACTGACTAAACAGTTTAACACTGGAAAGACTGATCCGATAGTAAATGCAGGGAAGATTAGTTGATTAGAAGTTAATTAGAACCGCTCTCTCAGTTCAAGAGGGACAGGGAAATACTAGAGAGAGTCCAAGGGAGAGGATTAGAACATGTCTCTTATGAGGAAAGGCTGAGAGACCTGGTGCTGATTAGTCTGGATAAGAGAAGCCTGAGAGGGGATCTTAGCAATGTTTACAAGAATGGTGTCAAGAAGATGGGGCCAGTCTCTTTTCAGTGGCAGGACAAGGGGCAATGGGCACAAACTGGATTATGGCAAGTTCCATCTCAACATGAGGGAAAACATCTTTACTTAATAGGTGATGGAGCAGTAACAGACTGCCCAGAGAAGCTGTGGAGTCTCCTGGAGACTTTAAAAACCCTCTGGATCTGTTCCTGTATGGCCTGCCCTGGGTGATCCTATGCTGGCAGATTTCAGATTTGAACCCCCATCCTGAAATAGTGTTTCTTCTTTAGATATCCTCATTCAACATGTTAGTGCTATAATTCCGTATGTAGATAACAGAATCTTAAAAGCCAAACAGTGACTTGGCTGTTACTTCCTCTTCTACTTCTTGCAGTGCACCATGGCAAGTTCTAAACTTCTGGAGCAAAAGAGGAATGCTAACCTGTCAAAGTTCATGTTTGAAGAATTGCTGTGAATGGCAGCTATTGTAGAGTTTTGGACCTTCCTGCTCGGTAAGACAATGTACTTTAAATGAGTACTTCAGTTTTTAAGTGCATGATTCACAGCAATAAATATATATATATATATTTAATTTTACTATATTTAGGAGTGTGGCTTTCTTTTTATTCTGTACATGTGCATAATTTCAGACAAGTACATTTCTGTCTTAAGATCAAGAGCTTAGTGAAAAGGAAAAGCTTATGGCTATACATCGTAGATCATGTCTTATCAATGGATAAGGTAGCTTGCTTACACAAATAAAACATTAGATACTCTAAATGCTATATGCATTTTTTTTTCACATGCTCTGAAAAATTATGTTATTTTGGAGAAACTAGATTAATGGATTCCAGTAAAAACTCAAAATGTTCTAGGTGAAATTTTCTTACTGCTCCAGCTTGTTGCAATACAGTGGATTTTTTTGTGAGGCAAGCTAAGATAATACTATTTTAATACAGCTGGAATGGTCTTGATAGTATAGTAGACCCATCTAAGTCTTTTCCCTAAGGAGATCTGTGGGTGTGGTTTTATGTTTTATGTTGTGGGTGTGGATTTTTGTTTGGGAGTTTTTGTTTTGGTTTGTTCTCTTGTTTGTTTGGTTTGGTTTTTGTTGTTGTTGTTGTGTTTTGGGGTGTGTGTGGGTGTGGGTGTGGGTGTGTGTGCGCGTGTTGGTTTTTTGAGAACTTAGATTGTCTCAAAAGCTTTCAAAGACTATTCATCTGGATCAGAAAATCACTTCCTGAATAGGTCTTGCATGTTAAACCCATTCCATGGTTCACTTTAAATTCTCTAAATGTTTCAAGCACTGAAAGTGTCTGGCCTGAAGACAGATATTTAGGTATAAATTTGATAAATATATTTTGTACAAATTTGGGCCTCAATGGGTAGCAATTGTCAGCTTCATTACCCAGATTTTGTATCTAAGAAGTTAGATTTTTTGAATTCCTTCAATCAATGAAGTTAGAGGGTTTACATATGGATGTAACTTCCAGTTCTGCTTGAGGGTGGAGGTCAGTATGATACATAGAAATTTCTATACATGTAGGATTTTTTCAACAGGTCTAGTTTTGTGCTTTTGCTCTGTGTGCTTCAAGCCAGAGAGTGGTATCTTGTGTAAACCTGTACTTGTACATTTATTCCCATAGTGTTATGCGTACAGTAAATATAATCAGATTTTTTTTTTGCTCAGTGTTTTTGGTACAGAAATATATTCAACCTTTTTGGATCCTTGTTAGTGGTGTTTGCATTATAGTAACCAAATTCAAGTAATTAATAAATGAAATGTTCACATTCTGTTGCTTACGGCTGGAATAAATACATTACATTTATTTGTGCATATTTAAATTTCTTGCAAATAAGTTTTCGGTGATATAAAATACTGAATATATGTGCAGCATACCAGTCCTTTTATTTGTACAGTAAACATTTTTCCAGATCTTTTCTGAAAACAAAGTAATAGCTTATATTAACTGCATTATACAGAAGCCTGTTACACAAACAGGATTTGCTACAGCTCATAGTAGTGAAGTATTTACCTAGACTTAAATTTTCAAAACTTTTTATATTTCAAATCTACAATATCATAAAGTTTCAGTATAGAAAATGTAAATAATGCATAAAGGGAGCAAATATCTCCTGTGGGATGCTTTAATTTTGTCCATCTGATTTCCATTCCAAAGAGATTAGCCATGTACTTCATTCATTAGTAATCAAAGAACTTCCCAAGTGGGCATTAACAAACCCCAAATAGCTACATGAAGAAAAATGTTTCCTCATTAACAATGCAGTTCTATTACTCATATGTAGAGGTACATTGAGGAAAAAGTAAGCTTGCCATAGTGATGCCTTCATGNAGAGAAGCTGTGGAGTCTCCTGGAGACTTTAAAAACCCTCTGGATCTGTTCCTGTATGGCCTGCCCTGGGTGATCCTATGCTGGCAGATTTCAGATTTGAACCCCCATCCTGAAATAGTGTTTCTTCTTTAGATATCCTCATTCAACATGTTAGTGCTATAATTCCGTATGTAGATAACAGAATCTTAAAAGCCAAACAGTGACTTGGCTGTTACTTCCTCTTCTACTTCTTGCAGTGCACCATGGCAAGTTCTAAACTTCTGGAGCAAAAGAGGAATGCTAACCTGTCAAAGTTCATGTTTGAAGAATTGCTGTGAATGGCAGCTATTGTAGAGTTTTGGACCTTCCTGCTCGGTAAGACAATGTACTTTAAATGAGTACTTCAGTTTTTAAGTGCATGATTCACAGCAATAAATATATATATATATATTTAATTTTACTATATTTAGGAGTGTGGCTTTCTTTTTATTCTGTACATGTGCATAATTTCAGACAAGTACATTTCTGTCTTAAGATCAAGAGCTTAGTGAAAAGGAAAAGCTTATGGCTATACATCGTAGATCATGTCTTATCAATGGATAAGGTAGCTTGCTTACACAAATAAAACATTAGATACTCTAAATGCTATATGCATTTTTTTTTCACATGCTCTGAAAAATTATGTTATTTTGGAGAAACTAGATTAATGGATTCCAGTAAAAACTCAAAATGTTCTAGGTGAAATTTTCTTACTGCTCCAGCTTGTTGCAATACAGTGGATTTTTTTGTGAGGCAAGCTAAGATAATACTATTTTAATACAGCTGGAATGGTCTTGATAGTATAGTAGACCCATCTAAGTCTTTTCCCTAAGGAGATCTGTGGGTGTGGTTTTATGTTTTATGTTGTGGGTGTGGATTTTTGTTTGGGAGTTTTTGTTTTGGTTTGTTCTCTTGTTTGTTTGGTTTGGTTTTTGTTGTTGTTGTTGTGTTTTGGGGTGTGTGTGGGTGTGGGTGTGGGTGTGTGTGCGCGTGTTGGTTTTTTGAGAACTTAGATTGTCTCAAAAGCTTTCAAAGACTATTCATCTGGATCAGAAAATCACTTCCTGAATAGGTCTTGCATGTTAAACCCATTCCATGGTTCACTTTAAATTCTCTAAATGTTTCAAGCACTGAAAGTGTCTGGCCTGAAGACAGATATTTAGGTATAAATTTGATAAATATATTTTGTACAAATTTGGGCCTCAATGGGTAGCAATTGTCAGCTTCATTACCCAGATTTTGTATCTAAGAAGTTAGATTTTTTGAATTCCTTCAATCAATGAAGTTAGAGGGTTTACATATGGATGTAACTTCCAGTTCTGCTTGAGGGTGGAGGTCAGTATGATACATAGAAATTTCTATACATGTAGGATTTTTTCAACAGGTCTAGTTTTGTGCTTTTGCTCTGTGTGCTTCAAGCCAGAGAGTGGTATCTTGTGTAAACCTGTACTTGTACATTTATTCCCATAGTGTTATGCGTACAGTAAATATAATCAGATTTTTTTTTTGCTCAGTGTTTTTGGTACAGAAATATATTCAACCTTTTTGGATCCTTGTTAGTGGTGTTTGCATTATAGTAACCAAATTCAAGTAATTAATAAATGAAATGTTCACATTCTGTTGCTTACGGCTGGAATAAATACATTACATTTATTTGTGCATATTTAAATTTCTTGCAAATAAGTTTTCGGTGATATAAAATACTGAATATATGTGCAGCATACCAGTCCTTTTATTTGTACAGTAAACATTTTTCCAGATCTTTTCTGAAAACAAAGTAATAGCTTATATTAACTGCATTATACAGAAGCCTGTTACACAAACAGGATTTGCTACAGCTCATAGTAGTGAAGTATTTACCTAGACTTAAATTTTCAAAACTTTTTATATTTCAAATCTACAATATCATAAAGTTTCAGTATAGAAAATGTAAATAATGCATAAAGGGAGCAAATATCTCCTGTGGGATGCTTTAATTTTGTCCATCTGATTTCCATTCCAAAGAGATTAGCCATGTACTTCATTCATTAGTAATCAAAGAACTTCCCAAGTGGGCATTAACAAACCCCAAATAGCTACATGAAGAAAAATGTTTCCTCATTAACAATGCAGTTCTATTACTCATATGTAGAGGTACATTGAGGAAAAAGTAAGCTTGCCATAGTGATGCCTTCATGCAATTACAAGCTCTGGGACATGCTCCTTTAGTGTCATTGATAAAACTCAGTGTTGTCTGGATTTTTGTATGTGATCTATCCTGTGGATGTTTTCTGTTTTGTTTTTTCTCCCATTAACCTATTCACTGTTCACCTCCTCATAGACTCTTCAATCCTAGGAAAAAACAAATCTATACAGTAGGTATAGTATGTAAATGACAGCAGAACTGCTGTATGATATAGGCACATAACATTCCTAATAAAACTGAAGGAAATTTTAGGTTTGAGTGATTATGTTAAAGAACCTTCTGCATGCTCTTTTTATTCCAAGTAAGAAAGAAGATACTTAAAAATTGTCTGTGTCTGGACAGCTTTTGAAAATATGCCAATGGCTGCATACCAAGTCTGTCTCCAATCTGAATTAATTTTACAATTTACCAATGTTTTCATTAAAAATTTGATGTTCAGTTTGAAAATGAGGCTAAGTCCCTTGCTATCTGTGCTTGGCTGCTAGATGCTACTAATCAAACAATTGCGTCCCCGTGTATTTTAGTGGGGTTTGCATTTGTGATAATGAGGTAAGAGTAAATTAATAGGAAGCACTGAGGTTGCATTTTTGTTTGTATGCAAAAAAGGAGGTGAAAACCCTCCCTGTCTGGCTGAAAACTTAAATGCATTATTGTAATCTTATTAAATGCATGATTGGATCAGTTGCAAGTAACAATGTAGCTTTGAACAAAGTGTCACAGATTACTCAAAGTTTAAAAACAAAGCAAAATAATTAAAAGCCCCCCAACTAATCAAAAGAAAACATGAACCCAACAGAGAAAAAACCTAAACCCAGTAGAGTCAGCACACCAACTTTGCTTATCAGACCCGCTGTAATTCACTTTGTAAAAGCTCCTGTTAGTGAACATCAGGTTGGTGTTTCCTGCCTTGTTGGTCACTGTGATGCCCTGAGCACATAATTATGAACTCACAAATACCAAATCTGGAATCTCTGGTCTGTTTGTGGAGGGCAGTTAGCTCTTTCACTTGAACACAATTAAGCTGGATTTGACCAATCATAAAACAAGATTAATTTGGCAGCAGTTTTCTACAGTGAGCTCAGTAAGAAGCTTTGCTTCCNGGGTGTGGGTGTGGGTGTGTGTGCGCGTGTTGGTTTTTTGAGAACTTAGATTGTCTCAAAAGCTTTCAAAGACTATTCATCTGGATCAGAAAATCACTTCCTGAATAGGTCTTGCATGTTAAACCCATTCCATGGTTCACTTTAAATTCTCTAAATGTTTCAAGCACTGAAAGTGTCTGGCCTGAAGACAGATATTTAGGTATAAATTTGATAAATATATTTTGTACAAATTTGGGCCTCAATGGGTAGCAATTGTCAGCTTCATTACCCAGATTTTGTATCTAAGAAGTTAGATTTTTTGAATTCCTTCAATCAATGAAGTTAGAGGGTTTACATATGGATGTAACTTCCAGTTCTGCTTGAGGGTGGAGGTCAGTATGATACATAGAAATTTCTATACATGTAGGATTTTTTCAACAGGTCTAGTTTTGTGCTTTTGCTCTGTGTGCTTCAAGCCAGAGAGTGGTATCTTGTGTAAACCTGTACTTGTACATTTATTCCCATAGTGTTATGCGTACAGTAAATATAATCAGATTTTTTTTTTGCTCAGTGTTTTTGGTACAGAAATATATTCAACCTTTTTGGATCCTTGTTAGTGGTGTTTGCATTATAGTAACCAAATTCAAGTAATTAATAAATGAAATGTTCACATTCTGTTGCTTACGGCTGGAATAAATACATTACATTTATTTGTGCATATTTAAATTTCTTGCAAATAAGTTTTCGGTGATATAAAATACTGAATATATGTGCAGCATACCAGTCCTTTTATTTGTACAGTAAACATTTTTCCAGATCTTTTCTGAAAACAAAGTAATAGCTTATATTAACTGCATTATACAGAAGCCTGTTACACAAACAGGATTTGCTACAGCTCATAGTAGTGAAGTATTTACCTAGACTTAAATTTTCAAAACTTTTTATATTTCAAATCTACAATATCATAAAGTTTCAGTATAGAAAATGTAAATAATGCATAAAGGGAGCAAATATCTCCTGTGGGATGCTTTAATTTTGTCCATCTGATTTCCATTCCAAAGAGATTAGCCATGTACTTCATTCATTAGTAATCAAAGAACTTCCCAAGTGGGCATTAACAAACCCCAAATAGCTACATGAAGAAAAATGTTTCCTCATTAACAATGCAGTTCTATTACTCATATGTAGAGGTACATTGAGGAAAAAGTAAGCTTGCCATAGTGATGCCTTCATGCAATTACAAGCTCTGGGACATGCTCCTTTAGTGTCATTGATAAAACTCAGTGTTGTCTGGATTTTTGTATGTGATCTATCCTGTGGATGTTTTCTGTTTTGTTTTTTCTCCCATTAACCTATTCACTGTTCACCTCCTCATAGACTCTTCAATCCTAGGAAAAAACAAATCTATACAGTAGGTATAGTATGTAAATGACAGCAGAACTGCTGTATGATATAGGCACATAACATTCCTAATAAAACTGAAGGAAATTTTAGGTTTGAGTGATTATGTTAAAGAACCTTCTGCATGCTCTTTTTATTCCAAGTAAGAAAGAAGATACTTAAAAATTGTCTGTGTCTGGACAGCTTTTGAAAATATGCCAATGGCTGCATACCAAGTCTGTCTCCAATCTGAATTAATTTTACAATTTACCAATGTTTTCATTAAAAATTTGATGTTCAGTTTGAAAATGAGGCTAAGTCCCTTGCTATCTGTGCTTGGCTGCTAGATGCTACTAATCAAACAATTGCGTCCCCGTGTATTTTAGTGGGGTTTGCATTTGTGATAATGAGGTAAGAGTAAATTAATAGGAAGCACTGAGGTTGCATTTTTGTTTGTATGCAAAAAAGGAGGTGAAAACCCTCCCTGTCTGGCTGAAAACTTAAATGCATTATTGTAATCTTATTAAATGCATGATTGGATCAGTTGCAAGTAACAATGTAGCTTTGAACAAAGTGTCACAGATTACTCAAAGTTTAAAAACAAAGCAAAATAATTAAAAGCCCCCCAACTAATCAAAAGAAAACATGAACCCAACAGAGAAAAAACCTAAACCCAGTAGAGTCAGCACACCAACTTTGCTTATCAGACCCGCTGTAATTCACTTTGTAAAAGCTCCTGTTAGTGAACATCAGGTTGGTGTTTCCTGCCTTGTTGGTCACTGTGATGCCCTGAGCACATAATTATGAACTCACAAATACCAAATCTGGAATCTCTGGTCTGTTTGTGGAGGGCAGTTAGCTCTTTCACTTGAACACAATTAAGCTGGATTTGACCAATCATAAAACAAGATTAATTTGGCAGCAGTTTTCTACAGTGAGCTCAGTAAGAAGCTTTGCTTCCTTCTCAGAAGAGCTCAGTGCTATAGATGCTGAGCTTCAAAACTGTCAGTTTCAGTGAAAGAGATTAAACTCAGAGGTTCAAAACTGAAGTAGGATGGTTTGTTGCTTCCAACTGCCTCCTTGAATGTAAAACCTACTGTGTCAGTTCATGTCTCATCTGCTGGGACACTTTTTTTCTCAATCTTGGAAATACAATGTATCTAGAGGTTTCAAAACGGAGTAAATGATAATGTTTGAATTGCAGTTATCTTCCATTTGGCTTGTCTCATGTCTTTGCTCTCCTTCTGTGAATGAAGTTATAAAATAAAAAATTTTAGTATCTGTTTATTTCCCACTATGAGGCTTATCCTTGAGCTTTTGGGGTATCCTACATTTTCCTAAAATTTTAATGCCTTGTTTTCATGTTCTGTGAAAAATGGTTAAAATAATGCTAAAATAACAGAATGATACTATTCTTAAAGGCTGTCCAAATGAAAAAAACAAAACTAACCACAAGCTACAAAACTGCTTGCATTGAGAGCAGAGACTTTTCTGCTTCATTTGTCAACACCTGATGTCAGTTTAACTCTGTATGCTTGGTTTTTTTAACCTTAAATAACTAGAAACTACAAGTCATGCTTGGAATGTCCATAGCTGAAGTTAATGTAATGTTTTGTACTATTTCAGTGCTATTGAAAATGCCACTATCCTACTGATGCCACAAATTCTGTATCTAAATACAGAGAGAGCCTGTAGATGAATTGAAAGCAGGTTTAACCTTCAGAACTTTTNAGGCTACCCAGTAAACAGTGCCATGGAGCTGGAGCTTTGCTTCGCATGAGCTCTAATTAAAACCCCCACAAAAATGTGTCTTTTTTTTTTTTTTTTAAGAAGCTGCAAATGTTAAACACAGGGTCAGTCTTTTAATTTCAGAAATTAATTGACAAAACTTTACCACAATGCCCTTAGGTATGGGTTAGGGTTTTTTTTAACAGCTCGTGAATTTAGGTATAGGTGTTTAATCCCAGAATCCATAGAACGGGGCTTAAATCCATACGTATGTACAAATGATGAAATTGGACAAAAGGCATTTTGTGAAGCAATGCTCATGCATTATACTTTTTTTCATTAATTTTATTTTTAGTTTGTACCAGACTTTTATAAATATAGCATAACCACAAATACTCTTTTAGAAAATGTGCTAGCTTGTTCTTTGTAACAGGCATTAGTATTAGTTACTAGACTGAGACAGAGCAGAAGCTATTAATGCTTGCTATTAAAAAAAAAAAGATAAAAGCAGAAGCTGTTTCTCTTTGTTATTCAGCTCTCCCATTTCAATGGAGTATATGCAAGCAGAGATTTCTGTCTGGCCCGATGATGCAGTCACCTAGGATCTGATCCTGCAAGGCACTAAGCAGTGCAGACCTCCCACGGTCCTTGTAGAAGAGCAGTCAGCACGTTGTAGCATTTGAACCTTTCAACAATCAACAGTAGCACGAGGCAGAAAAAACCTGATCTTGTGTGGGAAGGGCTGGTTTCTCTCCTCTTCCAATGGTATGCACTTCATTTTTGTGTCTTCAAATGCAAAGGTAAAGCAGAGCCTTGTTCAGTAGCTCAACATTCACTAATTTTAAATGAGAAGGCTCAGCCACCCTGTGTTTTTGTACAGGCTGTGTATGACTAAATGTGTCATTCTGACCCCACCCAACATGCCGTATATGTATCTGTTAATGTGGGGGTCAACCACCATTGCATTACTTTGTGGCACTGGTTTAGAAGAGAGTGTTTAATTTGTTTTCCATTAAAATTTGATTCTTCCCCCACTAATAGGGTTACATGCTTTTCTGAAAACAGTTCTCTTCCTACAGGATTTTCACATTAAAGCTTTAAGATTAGAAAATCA
>VYZU01053073.1:0-25816 GCA_013401355.1 Ceyx cyanopectus | reverse complement strand
TTGGTTGGGTTTGGGGCTTTTTTAATCACCAAGTCACATTTTTCTTTAAGGAAAACTAAAATAAAAACCTTACCTATTCTATTAATAAAATTCAGGTTAATCTTCCTAGGACAGCTGTTTTTTGTTTTTTTTTTTTCATTTTGTAGATATATATATATATGAGAATTACTAAGTAAGACGCTAGAAAGAAGAGAGGTTTTATTGCTTCTTTTTCCTTGTGCTGCTTTGCTCAATGGATCTTAACAAGATTTTTTTCAGTCACTGTTCCTTCTCTCAGTACTCCCTTTCATCTCTAAGAAGCCAAATGCTTAAGACAATCTCAGAAAGTTTTCCAGGATAGAAGTCAGCAGCATGAAAATCTTGGAAAAATAACTGCAGAGAATGAGCAAAAGCAGTTTCAGCTACATCCTCCCCTGCCTTACTCGTGGTCTGTTTCCCCAGTGAAGACAGATCACCTCTTAGAAAAAATTGCCATGCCCATTCACTTCTTGTTATGCACAGTTTCTGAACGCTTTCAACATCTTTTTATGGCTTTGTCCACACCATGTCCACACTAGAGGGATCAAAATGTGTCACTAGCCATTTCAAGCTGACATTGTTAAATGCAGGGCCTCAGTGCAAGGCTAAATTCAAGCCTCTATAGAATTTTTGGGTAGCAATGGTGTCCAGCAGGTGATAACTGGAACTGGACAGCACTACTGTTTCCGGCCCCTTCAAAAGCCGGTATCCGTGTACCTTTGCTTCCAGTTGGTATAAGTTGTGGTGTCCTCTGGGAGGGGATTAATTCTTTCTGGGAGTGTGGTATGATGCTCAGAACCTGGGGGTTTTGGAATAGCTGTGATATGTATCAGATATCACAGATCCACTCCTTTCCTTGTGCTGTTCCAAACCTTTTTAAGTTTTTGGGTTTTGTTTTCTTTTGTGTTTTGTTTTGTTTGTTTTGTGGGTTACAGAGCGTACTGTGAGCCCTGATGGGTTCTTAGCTTTTATACTGCTTTATCTTTTGTAATCAAATTCCTGTTCTCTCCATAGCTTCTGCTTCTCTTGTTGAACCAGAAGAGGATGCTGCAGGGAGTAACACAGAGTAGGGGTAAATTATAACTTGTAAATTAATCCCAAAGCTTCAGCTGAAAGACTTCTGTTCTTCTTCTCCACTCTCTTTTCTTGCTTTAATGCAAAATGAAAGAAATCCACATCCCACTGTAAATGCTGGCTATTTTTTGAAGGTACTAATACCATTTTACGGTGGCATCCTTATCTTGACAGCTTAAAGGAAAAACCTGAAAAGGTATCTGTTGTATTACCTAATATGCTTTGCACAGCAACATGGGTTATTTTTCTGTTTCCCCTGGTTTTACTTGTAAAAGAATTTATCTTCGCTTTAAAAAATGCCAAAGATTAAGCTAAACAATTGCTACTTTCTGAATCTTCTCTCTAGCTCTCTGCAAGTCCCATGGTTGCAGTGGGTAGATTTACCCCATATCTTCAGGCCATCTTGAATTCTGCATGTTGTACGAACTACATGATCCCCTGGGTTTGAATACATTTGGATGCTTAAAATGAAACCTACTGTCTGCAGGTCAGATCTGTGGCAGGAGAGTAGGAAGGATACACAACTGTACTAATGACCGCCTTTTCCAAGTGGAGAGAATGACTCTCTTTCTTGGAGATGACAACACTTATTTGGGTGAGAGCAGCAGAAATGAGAGTCACCCCAGGGATGTATACTCCTGTATAGCTGAACTAGATACAGTGCCAAACCTTTTTTAGCAGCTTGCTTTTACAATGACAATGGGGCTGCAGCTGTACTAACATCTAAAAAACATTAGTCCATGCAGCAATATTTTACATAGTCTGCTTTTAATACTCCTCTGTGACAGTATAATAGGTGCATTTCCTGGATAAAGCTGAGAAAATTAAGTGGTGGGTTGCTCCTGACTGTATGCAAGGTGGTCACCAAAGCCACTGTATTACTCCTTCTCATTTGGACAGGGCAGAAAAAAATATAATTAAAGGCCTATATGTCAGGATAAGGACAAGTAGATCTCATACTGACTAAAGTCATGGACAAACCAGACTCAACTTGGGAAAATTAGTTTAATTTATTGTCAAATGAAACTGAATAGGATAGTAAGAAATAAAACTAAATCTTAAAACACCTTCCCCACACCTTTCCTTGCTTCCCAGCTTTAGTCCTAATTTCCTTTACTGCTTCCCCATGAAGTGGTACAGGAAGGTGGGGAATGGGTGTCATGATCTGTTCATCACACACTGTCTCTCCTGCTCCTTCCTCTTCAGAGGGAGGACCCCTCACACTCTTGTCCTGCTCTATTTTGGGGTTCCTCCCATGGGAGACAGTCCTTCATTAACCCCTTCATTTACCAGTTCTTAATTTCTCTAATGTGAGAAGTCCATGACCTTCAATTATTCAAAACTATTATTCAGTTTCCCACAGGGTCACATGTCCTGTCAGTAAATCCGCTCCAGCATGGGCACCTTTTCCACAAGGCCACAAGTCTTGCCAGAAACAAGGTCCAGCATGGGTTTCCCACAGCCTCCTTCGGATACATCCACCTACTCTGTCATGGGGTCTTCCACAGGCTGCAAGTGGGTATCTGCTCCACCAGTAACATCCATGGGCTGCAGGGGCACATCCTGACTCACCATAGTCTTCACCATGGGCTTCAGGGGAATCTTCTCTGGCACCTGGAGCACCTCCTCCCTCTCCTTCTTCATTGACCTTGATGTCTGCAGAGTTTTTTCTCACACATTTTCTTTCTTTTTTTAGCTCAAGTTGCTTCTGTGCATTTTTTTTCCCCCTTCATATTCTAGAGATGCCACCACAGTTGCTGATGGGCTCTTGCCTTGGCCAGCAGCAGATCTCTCTTGAAGCTGGCTGGCTCTGGTTCTATCAGACACAGGGGAAGCTTCAGAAGCAGCTCCAGTATCCTGCCTTGTTACCAAAACCTTACCATGCAAACCCAATAAAAATCAATAAGGTTGCATCCCCAGACAGTTTAAACTGGGAATTGCCATGGGACTCAAGAGCTTAATGTCATCTTGGAGCATCCAGGTATCTGTCCTCAAAGCTGTTGCTGTTGTGTCACTTCTCCAAGCATTATGGCTACATCTGGAAGAAGGCAAGCACCATTTGAACTTGCAGATCACATTTACTGGGCATTGAAGGGATCTCAGAAAATTGAAATGAAAGTGTTCATAAGATGAAACACAAAAATCATGAGCCTTTTTTTTTTGCTGTTTTTTTGGGGGGGGATATTTTTTTGTTAGCTGTTGGTGATTGGAGCAGAGAAAAACTTGGCATATTTCCAAGATCACTTCTGTGCTCCCAAAAAGCCAGCTTGCTGGAGACACTTCAGAAAATGGAGAATTATGCAGTGTACTGGGAAAGGCATGGGGATTCTGTAATTTAGATGGTGTGAGCTACCCCCTAAACTTCCCTGTTTTCATCTACACCTGCAGAGACATGTCCTTTATTTTACCTCCCTAAGAAAAGTGGTGCTCAGCATCATATCTCCCTTCCTGTGCTATATTTACAGCAGAGATGAGCTGGAATAACTGGGAGAACAAGCCTTTTTCTTCATCGCATTCTCAGCCTTAGTGCCCAGAAGTTGTCAAGATGATGATAGTCCACTCACCTTCTCCACTTGTTTTAGGAAAGTGGCTTTTGATGTAATGAGAGATACATTTCCATCCATTCTAGATTCATAAACTGTAATTCTTTTTGTTTGTCACTTCCTGGGGTCCCATAGAGAGCACTACAGCCACAGCATTACATTCTTCCATGAACCCACCTTCCCCCTTGTGACTGCAGCTGTTTCTGTGCTAATTACCCTGCCTAGCTCTATTGGTTGTGTGCTTCTGTTGTTAAATAAACACCGCTGTTGTATCAGCCTCTGGTGAATTTCTAGAAGCACTACCCAAACACTTGGAACATCCTGATGCCTCTACCTCATGTGGGTTAAATGTGGGAGTATGATATGGTGTGTGTACATTTTGATACTAACACATTCATATATGTTGCAATAATTTCTGCAAGTGAAAGTTGCTTTTTTTTTTTTTTTTTTTTAATTATTATTTCTGTTGGACATCTGTTCTTTGCTCCCATTCAAACTTTCTTATTTCCCAAGAGTCTGTATTTGCAGTGTTAATGACTCTTAGCAGGAGTGCATATTAAGGATTCTTCTGAGCTATGCAGGAGGGCTAAAATGAAAGCTGTATGTGTTTCTATAGACTAAAGAATGTTTCTGAAAAATGATGGGATTCTATCATCATATAAATGGAAATGTAGGCAGAAAACGGCTTACAAACCAAACTCCTTATTTTTTCCACAGCCAGTTTGTGTAGGCTCAACTTGAAAGGGCTTTGTTACCTCCTTTTCTCTTATGAGAGTAAAATGTTCTTGTCTTTATCTGTCAGTGTTTGACTTTGGCTTTGGTAGTTAATTTTCCAAACACACGGAATTGGGCTCAACCTCTGCAAATTGAACTAGCATCTGAAAATTTAACCAAGACTGCTTTATACATCGTTGCCAGCAACAATCAAACTGCCTCTGGAATTTAGTGGGTTGCCCTATAGTTATTGTGTATTATGGCTGGTTGAGTAATGAGAAAATGTACATGATTCTGTCCTCCTGAATAAGATTCATGGTTATCTGTGGAAGCACTGCAACTCATTATTCACTAATATACCACTGGCTGCTGGGAATTTATGAAAATGTTTGCAAATTGAAAATGTTTCAAGAATGCATTCTGGAAGTGAATTATTTGTTATTTGTCATTTACTGGTCTTCTGGTTGGAGGCATATCTCACATACAAGTTTCAGTCATTGAGTCCAAGAACAAAAATTATGTCATATGACTATTTGCACATCATGAGTGACTGGGCACCAAAGTGAGCCATTTGTGAACAAATTACATTTTGGAAATTATATACCTGTACTAACTGGTAAAGATTTATAAACATGAGTTTAATTCTGCATGTTTGGATCAAGTCAGTACTTTTCCCTGATGCTTTCTTCTTCAGTCCAAGGATCTCATTTTTCCAATAAGATACATGATATATAAACACATAAAATTTTAGTCTCTTGCCTATGCTATTTTGAGAAAAAAAAAATCTTCACAATATGAGCAGGATATAACCAAGACAGTTATATCTTCATGAGCCCACAAATAACCTCATCCCTGCAAGATATATGAATTGCCTCATTCATCTCAGCTGAACCTGATATTTGAAACTTAATGAGCTTAAGAATAATGACTGAAATATTAATGTTAGTACTTCAGTGTTTATTAAAGTCTTCAGAAAAGGTATGCATGGGAGATGACCACATTTGAAAGACTAGGAAAACCCAGAGCAAACAGCAATTTGCAAGTAGAACAAACCTGCAAGATGAGTGAATCTTGGGATGGGTTCCTTCATTTGATTTTCCTATCTTCAATCCGTACTTATGAATATTTAATGCTTTGACTAGTTTATGAATGATTCATCAACACAAGCACACAAACAGAGCAAAACTGGGAAAATGTTTGCTTTCATGGGTTTTGTTTAACCACTGTTTTGCATGAGACAGAACAGATCTCAAGATGCATGGAGGGATTGCCAACGAGGTGCAGCTTCTGTAAGTCCCAAGGAAAGTCTAATTTTGAATATTACTTCTCCTTCCATGAGTGGCTAGTGATGACTTTTGTGCCCTGTGTGACAGAACATGCAAGGGGATAGGTCTCATACATCAAGACTCTGAACCTGTTATCCCCTTCACAGAGTTTTGCAGAGTGACACTACAAGAGGTGGCAGTTTTCTCATGCATTTCTGTTGCAATGCAGTTATATCACATCTCTATCTTAGTAATCTCACTGATTATTTTGAGAAAAAGGTAGTGGTGCCACAAGAGATGTTGAGGGCTAGAAGAACAAGGCCATGAATTCTGGGCTAGGATAAAACAAAATGTTTAATGCTGGTGTATCCTTTCAGTCAGATCTTGAATAAACTACAGCAGGCCTGCAAGAAAGAGAGTCTCTCCATGTCTTCATGAAGTTTGATTCTAGCACACAGAAGTGCTCCAGCAGGACTGGGGAAGAGGCGGAGATAAGTAGCTTCTGCGGAAAGTGAGACAGGAGTCCACTGTTAGAGGGCTATGGTTGAGGCATGGAACTGTGCAGCTCCAACAATGGGGCTAGTGCTGACAGGTGCAGAGCTGTGTCTGAAGGAGCTGTATCTGCTCATGTGTCTGCTAGCTTAATGTCTCTTCGTTCCCAATGCATCTCTATGATAAGGTAATGACACCTTTTGGGAAGAGAGAGGAACAGGACTATGAGAAAAGTAGGCAAAAGAGTGGTCAGTCCAAATTGCAGTAAGCAACTTATGAGGAAATGAAGGAATGAAGATACTGAAGTCATATGCTTGGAGCATATAAGGTCAGTCAGAGAAAAACTGAAATGCTGGACCAGAGAATGTACAGAGAAGAGGAGCATCCTTTCAGGAGAAAAAATG
The DNA here is from genome assembly GCA_013401355.1 of Ceyx cyanopectus. Lineage (NCBI taxonomy): Eukaryota > Metazoa > Chordata > Aves > Coraciiformes > Alcedinidae > Ceyx > Ceyx cyanopectus. Next base: position 19,306 of record VYZU01053073.1, on the reverse strand, counting down.
AAAAAGTGGATAAAAACTGGTAAGGCTTTTCTGTCTTTAAAGTCTTTGATTTCATAGATGGGTGACTGTTTACCCTGTTGTTGCCAGCTCCATTTCAGTAATGGTCACAACACTTCTGTGTGTAGTTGAGGAAAAAAATAAAATAATAGAACCATCTGGAAGTAATGAGTCAAGGATAATGTAAGATGACAGTAATTAATTCTTTGAAATAAAATTCCACAGGAGGGGGAAAGAAAACAAACAGAAGGAGGATTGGGAACTATGCCATCTGGGAAGCCCAGGGGAAAATTCTGGGAGTGTGCAAACTTCAAATCCTTTGGAAAACCTTGCATACACTTAGGGGAGGACCAAAGCTGATCAGAAATTTCCCCATATAACATTTGGGTTTGTGGGTCAAATTGCTTGTTTTGCCTAGGAAACATCACTTATGTATAGATATCTGCCATGTTTATCATCTTCAACTAAGAGTGTTTGGACAGTTGGTTTATAAAAGAGGGTTTAGGGGATACAGAAACATAGCACATTATGGAAAATGCTATATTGACAAATAGCTGAGCTCCCTGATCCCAATTGACTGATTGGTCTAATGCATGTATTTTGTTTATCCTTAAATCAGTCTTATATGTATCCTATTTAGACCCCATAAACTTAATTTGATTTTACTAATTGTTACTTCTTTTTAACACAGTGTGGTTATTTTAATAGCTGTCTTTTTGGTGGCATCCTATTGCTACTAGAACCTCTCTATTAGGCAGGTATACAGGTAGTGAGCTAGTGCAACAAAGCATGGTATCAGACATTTTAGGATTTTGAGTTTTTCCAGGATCACCACCCTGTTGTGTTCTGCTTATCTTTAGGTTAAAAGCCTTCCTCTATGGCCTGAGAATGGTCAAAGGGCTCAGTGATTTTCATCCCTTTTACTCATGATTTAATTTTGCCATACCTGAATGGCATCAGTCCTGAAGGCTTTGCTCTGAAGGGTTTACATCTGTAGTCATTGTGTGTGTTTCAGGTGCAATAATCTGAGTTAGCCTTTGTTTATGGTTTGGGGGTCCTTCTTGCTCTGATATCACATCTCCCTTCTCCATGGAAAGGGACACTGTGCAACTGTATATACTGAGGTCCAAACTCCTGAAATAGGAAGAGTTCAAGGCAGAAGTTACAATAGCCCTTCCTTTGGATAGTCAGGAAGGCTTGGGTACAAGCCTTTGTCAGCTTCAGTTTACAGACCCCTGTAATTTGGATGAAAGGAGTCTCTCTGAGGGCTGGCAACAGCAACATGCTGTGATTTGCAATGCAGATCAGTTGTGAGAGGATGAAATAACACAGTTTACAAGCTATTTATTTCTGGCCCTCTGAAAACAAGCCTCAGAGCTCATTTGGTTTTGTTTTAGAAGAGTAACAAGAGGTCGTAGAAAAGAAGATGGATGCTCGAAGCAGCAGGAAGGATACCTAGACTGTGTGTGTTCTGTGCAGTATAAGGAAAGCTAACCCCAAAACACACTGACAGGAGTAATTAATTTTTTTCCTAGAACTGCTTAATAGACATAACAAGGCATTCATGTGGGACTGTTGGGTGTATCATGTGAGTGTATCAGGTACCAAAGCCATTTAGAGGACTATGAGCTAAATTGCTCCTGGTTCATTTATCTTCATGGTGCTGTGCTGAACAGGGGTCTAAGCCATTTCTATACCCTGCACAGTATCTAGTGTGCATAGGCCTGAAAAAGGTGCTGTGTTCCCCCAGACTCCCTGGAAGAGCTGACAGACACTAAAATAGCTCTGATGTTCACAGGTCAACTGCTTCAGGTCAACCTGGCATCAGCTCCTTCTCTGGAAGCACTTTTCTTCTCACTCTCTCTTATATCTGGTGTTATGTTGTGCTGGGTTTTTGCTCCTGCTGCAGCTCTGGTGGCCACAGTTCAATTTTATGAATGAAGAATAAAGTGGGTTGTGCTGTGCTGCTTCCCAAGGATGGAGGTATCCAACATGGTTGTTGGTGTGTGCTGGATGGCCAAACAAGCCTAACCTCAGCAAAGTCTGCAGTGACTGTAAGGAGCATGTCCAAGGCTAGATGGGAACATGGGTTGTTCCTCAGGTCATGGTCACTCAACAATCAACTCCAAATGCTGAAGGCAAAGATTACTTCTGGCCTTCTCTGTCTTCTTGTTTTTTTTCTTCCCAACATAATTCACCCACATTTCTCCCCTTTCTTTTCCAGGCTGTTTAATGCCAAGGTTTTAGCATCAATCTAGAGACAGAAAATCCCTTATTCCTCTCCCACAATAGTTGGAAATGTAGCCTTACCCCATCCAACCTCTTCTCTCAAAATCACCAAAGCTAATAGCAACATCTCTCTCTTGCATCCTGCCTGAAGGTTTTGGATCCCCGCAGATGGAGTTTTCGTTTAATGAAGCTCAGACTGAATGAAAGCAGCACTATTAATTAAACAATGGCCCATCTGGTGCATTGCAAATGTCTGCAACACTGGGAGATTAATATCGATTATATCAGAAACTGGAGGATGTAAGACGTGCAGACACACACTGTTTGGGCTGTGTTAGAAACCAGGTAGATAAAGTGTATGGTCCTGTGGAGAGATCTCTGGGCAGGAAGCAGGGAGCATCTGATCCTGTTGCCAGCTGTGATGATGGTATTTTTTGTGCAACTGGACAAACCACTCCTGGGAGGTTTCTTCAGGTGAAAGTTGAGAAGAATTTGATGTGTCATTCCCAGTTGTACCTTTGAAAATACATCCTACATTCGTGTACCCCATAATCCCTCCACTATAAATGCTGTAATAATATTCTGTACTAGCAGATTAATAACTGGCTCCAAGCCTGGTGTGGCTGGCAGGGGTTTGGGGTTTTTGACAGCAGCTGCATTTACAAGAGGCCAGGTCTGTTAAAGGTGCATGGAAATAACCTATCCCACAGAGGGGAAAGGGTTTTGGGAAGGGAGTTGGCAGGGCTCATAGACAGAGCTTTAAGCTCTGAATGTATGAAAGGGGGTGGGAGTGAAATTGGGTTCACTGAGGGGGAGCCGGAATGAAGTATGCTGGTGCTTGTGGGGGAGGAGCGTACTGGCAAGATTGTATGATCTTGTGAATTAGCACGGGATCAAGGTGCCATGACAGGTTGCAGGCAGAGCACAGGGGTCGTTGAGAGGTTGGTTGCTGTGGAAACATCTGAGTATCATTAGGGGGCTCCAGGTACCTTATCAAGGCCCCAACTCAAATGCCTTTAGATTAATGCCCTCAGCTTGGGCAATAAACAAGAGGAGTTAGAGATGTTCATGAGTCTACAGCGCTATGACCTGATTGGCATCACAGAGATATGGTGGAATGACTCCTGCCATTGGTGTGTTGGACTAGAAGTGTATAAACTGTTCAGGAAGGACAGGCAGGGGAAACGAAGAGGAGGTGTTGCCCTCTATGTCAATGAGCAGGTAGAATGCATGGAACTCCACCTGGCAAGTGATGATGAAAGAGCTGAGTGCCTGTGGACTGGGGTCAAAGGAAGGGTAGGAGACTTTACAGCGGCTGTGTGCTACAGACCACTGAATCAAGAGGACCAAAAGGATGAGGCCCTTCACAAGTAGATAGGAGTTGCTTCTCGTTCACAAGCCCTGGTCCTCATGGGGAATTTTAATCACCCCAACATCAGTTGGAAAAACAACATGGCAGGGAACAAGTAATCCAGGGGATTCCTGGAATGCATTGATGATAAATTGCTTCTCCAAGTGATAGAGGAATCAGTGAGGAGAGGTGCCATGTTAGACCTCATTCTCAACAACAGGGAAGGGGTGGTGGGTAATGTCAAACTCGTGAGTAGACTCAGCTGCAGTGACCATGAGATGGTGGAGTTTGAGATCCTAAGGGCAGCTAAGAAGGGGAAGCTCCGCAAGCTTGAAACCCTTGATTTCAGAAGTGCTAACTTTAACCTCTTCAGGTACCTCCTTGCTAGTGTGCCATGGGATAAAGCCCTGGAGGGAATGGGAGCCCAAGAAAACTGGTTGACTTTCAAGGATCATCTCCTCCAAGCTCAAAGGCACTGGATCCCTAAAAAGAAGAAAGCAGGCAAAAGCACCAGGAGACCTATATGGATAAACAGAGAAGTCCTGGCAAAAAAATCAAATATAAAAGGGAAACACACAAAGCATGAGAGACTGATAACCTATGATGATTACAAGGTAGTAGCTCCTGTAATCAGAGACCAGGTTAGAAAAGCTAAGGCCCTGACCGAGTCAAATCTGGCCAGAGATATTAGAAATAACAGAAAAATATTTTACAGATATGTAAGAGGAAAAAGGAAAATGAGAGAGAATGTGGGGCCTTTTCGGAAGGATATTGGTGACCTGGTGACTGAGGATGTGGAGAAGGCTGAAGTATTCGTTTTTTTGCCTCAGTCTTCACTGGTGACCACTCAAACCACACCGCCCAAATCACAGAGGTTGTTGGCTGGGACTGGGAGAGTGAAGAACCACTCAGGGTAGGAGCAGATCAGGTCACCTAGAGAACCTGAAGGTGCACAAGTCCATGGGACCTGATGAGATACATCCACGGGTCCTGAAGGAACTGGTGGCTGAAGTTGCTAAGCCACTAGCTATCGTATTTGAGAGGTCCTGGCAGTCTGGTGAGGTTCCCACAGATTGGAAAAGGGGGAACATAATCCCCATCTTTAAAAAAGGAACCAAAGATAACCAAAGAACTGTCTGGATGGTCGCACTCAAAGAGTTGTGGTCAATGGTTCCATGTCCACATGGAGGCCAATGGCAAGTGGTGTTCCTCAGGGCTCTATTCGGGGTCCAGTGCTGTTCAACATCTTTGTCAGCGACATCAAGCTGTGTGGTGCCGTGGACTCACTTGAGGGAAGAGATGTCATCCAGAGGGACCTTGATATGCTTGAGAAATGGTCCAGTGCAAACTGCAGGAGCTTCAACAAGTCAAAATGCAAAATGCTTCACCCGGGTCAGGCATATCCTAGGCACAACTGCAGACTGGGCACAGAGTGGGTTGAGAGTGGCCCTGAAGAGAAGGATTCGAGGGTGTCGATAGATGAGAAGCTCACCATGAGCCAGCAGTGCACTCATGCAGCCCAGAAGGCCAACCGCATCCTGGAATGTATCAAGAGAAGTGTAGCCAGCAGGTCAAGAGGGTGATTCTCCCCCTTTACTCTGCTCTGGTGAGACCCCACCTCAAATACTGCATCCAGTTCTGGTGTTCTCACTGTAAGAGGGACTTAGATCTGTTGGAGCATGTTCAGAAGAGGGCCAAAAGGATGATCCAGGGGCTGGAGCACCTTTGCTACGAGGACAGCCTGCAGGAGTTGGGATTGTTCAGTCTTGAAAAGAGAAGACTTCATGGCGGCCTAATAGCTGCCTTCCAATACCTGAAGGGAGCCTACAGGAAGCTTCTTGAGCAAAAGTCCCCTGACTAAGAACCTAGCTGACAGCTCACTCTAGACCTTGTTTCCCTGGAAGGTAAAAATTATTTCCAATTACAAGTAAGCAGACTTTTTGATTGAATGGGAATTAAGTCAATCAGATGCCAATACTTTTTTTTTTTTTCCTGTCATAATAGATTTCAGTAATTATTTTGGCTTTGGGATGAGTAAATTCAATGTCAGACATGCTGGCCTGCTCAAATTTAAAGCTGCTTTGGCCAGATGGAATAAAACAAGGTTGGGAGAACTGAGCTGGAACAGATAGAAACTGTCCCAATCCTCAGACGTAATATTATCACCCTGGCTTGACAGGGTTTGGAGGCTGAAGGAATGCTTAGACAAATAAACGCTCTTTTACATTTCCCCACTCATTCCTAAAAGGCTCCTCAGAACTTTCCTGTTTCAGATAAGGTCATAGGTGGGGAAATAGATCAAGGACTCTGAATGCTGCTTATAGAAGAGAAATAGTTTAATGAGCTGAACACACATTTCGTGCTAGTCAGTGCAAGAATGGTGTCCAGGTGCAGCTACACATATACCTGTAAAAGATATTGAAAGAAAGTGTCTTTGGGCTTGGTTCTGCAGTCTGCAGCTTATACTGGATCCTGCTGCATAACTCTTGCTGAGATACAGCTACAGTCCAGGGGAAGCTTCCTCTGGGAAATGGGTTCTGGAAAAGGTTTTTTATGCACCTGTCCATATTATCCTGAAAAAAGACTTTCTTAATTTAATTAATCTTTGGGGGGATTAAGGACATAGTGACCTCTATTCTGTAACCCAGCTCCCTTTGTTGCAATTCATGGGGATTTGGAAACAAGGGTGGGTCATGTTTGTAGGTTATATACCTACAAGCCCTTCTATGACACCTGTAAGCAGGAGAGAGCTGTTGTCCCCGGCTTGCCACAGGGACACTTGAATGTGGATTATTTGATCATGCAGAAGTCATACTCCCTGCTCCCTAGTCTGTAATAGAAAAATATCCCTTTTTTATCTTCTCCTCTGTAGAATTTATTTAATTTTACTTTATTCCATTCAATTTTATTTATTTTTTTTTTTAAGTTTAGGTCTCAGAAAGACGGGGAAAAAACAGCTGGATAAGAACCAGCCAGAAAAAAAAGAAACATAAGGAAAAAAACCTCACATGCTGTTTGACTGTAATGCTTTATTCTTTCTGCTATGGATTGTTCCTGAGAGTAAAAACTGACCAGGATGTTGTAGCTGGGCAAAACTTCAGAGAATGGACATCTTCAGAAGTCTACCAGATCTAGGATCCTAAGGAACAAAGAAATAAAGCTGACCTTGTAGATACATCAAATTGGTGCAGGATAACAGAATCACAGAATCACAGAATGTTAGGGGTTGGAAGGGACCTAGAAGATCATCTAGTCCAACCCCCCTGACACAGCAGGATCACCTAGACTAAGTCACCCAGGAACAGATCCAGGCGGGTCTTAAGTGTCTTCAGTGAAGGAGACTCCACAACCACCCTGAGCAGCCTGTTCCAGAGCAATGTCACCCTCACTGTGAAAAAGTTCTTCCTTGTGTTGACCCTAAACCTCTTGTGCTCCAGCTTGCACCCATTGCCTCTCGTCCTGTCATTGGATGACATTGAGAAGAGTCTGGCTCCATCCTCTCTACACAGGATTCTTGGAGATTTCCAGGTGAAAGCTCTCTTAGATCTAATGCAAGTTAGGGAAAAGAGCTCATGTTTGCTCCAGGTTAATGGTGTAGATGTGAGCAGGTTAATTATTTTTGGCTGACTTATCTATCTTGAGTCAAACCATTGTTCTCAACTAACTTAGGGTAAGGTCTCCTTAGCAGAGAATAGGGCCTGTAGCCACGTTTGAAATAAGACTTTGGGGTGATATGCAGACATGTAGATCTTGTTTGCATATCTGTCCCCTTGTAAAATCTACATGTTTATTTTTATTGATGCTTTTACAATTTGACAAATACATTTTTCCATGAAGAGAAACATAATTAAGTCATTTATATTAATCAGAAGGGGGAACAAAACCATGCAAAACAGATAATTTTGCACTGAACTAGTGGAGTAACCTAATGAATATAGATGATGCTGATTTATGTGTTTACAGAAAAGTAACACTGGGCTGGTGGGGTGGGGGAAGAAAACAGGCCAGGAAAATGGACTGTTAAATGGTGTTCTATAGTTAATGTAGAGTCCTGCTCAAGAAGTGTTTGAAATGTAAATGCAACTTTTCAGTGTGCTTACTAGCACACTGAAATTTACTAGAAGTAAATTACTCAGAATGACAAAGCAAGACATTATTAAATTAACTGTTTCCGAATGGACTGACCCTCAGTCCCACAAATAAGCCACACTGCTAAGTGTTTTAACTCATTTACTTGACTGGGATTTGTAGGTCAAAGATGTATTTCTGACAGGGAAATAGTGCATTTTTCCAAAAAGAACAAATACTGATATCACAAAATGTTAATCTCATGGAATCAGTGACAAAATTCCTATGGGATTCAAAGATACTAGACTACCTGTAACACACTGGGTAATTGTACCACTAGATGTTACATAATATTGGGGGGAAATCTCCCTAATCCCATTTGATGTTCTAAAATGTACATGCTGAAGGTTCTGTGGTAGGTGTGTGCTGAAAAGTAGCTTGATCTTTTGAAGACCCAGTAGGAACAAATTATTTACCTTCAAAGACACATTTAATTTAGCATCTCAGGCTTGTCACAGTCACTGGAAGCCTCAGAGGAAACCTAAGTAAGTCTTAATGTACCTCCAAAGATGCATAATGGACTCCCTCTTGTTTGATCTTTTCTAAATGAAGGGGGAAATCCAGGCACAAGGCTTTTCTTAACTTCATGTCTCCAAGAGAAGTCATTACCTCAATATTCAATGCCCTTTTATCAGAACCTGTCACATATCAGAACATGGCAGTCTCAGAGCTTGTTTGTTCACATTGCCTAGCATGACTAAATTTTGGAGTCCTATTTCATTAATGTTTTAAACAATCAATAATTAAAGGAATTAACTTTGTTGGAAAGCTCCTTTTATCTCAGAGGATTTCAGAGAGGTTTGTAGACTGCATGCGGGGAGCATAAGAAGCACATAAGCCACCTCTGTGTTGGCACAAAGCATCAGTTTAACAGTGCACAACTTAATATGTGCTGCAAAGTAAATAAAAAATACCACTTGCTGCCTCATCTTCAGCAGAAAATGTGGAAGGAGTAAATATAACAATTCTGTAATGTTTCTGCAAGCATTTGTCCAACAGTGTAAAACATGGATACTACTACTATGAAGATGGGTCTAGTTTGCTACTGAAAGTAAATTCAGCCAGCCCTTTTATAGCTCGTTGCTTGCCCTCACTGTTGTGGGGATATGGCAGATACTGAGGTGGGGACCTCCAAATATTTGATATGAAAGTAGAGCAAACATTTCTACCTGTAATGGTAATTAAGCACAGGTACCAAGTACTATGCCTCACATCTCTATCACCAAAATGCTGCATTCTAGATTGGATGTTTTCTAAAGATCAGGCCAAACACAAATGCATTGGGAAAGCCATAAAGTCTACAATGGGGAAGGCTGGAATAGGTAATCAGGATCTTTTCCTTCTGACTCTGCTGTTTCCAAAATGCTTCACAGTTCAGGCTCACAGTCCTTTTGGATTCCAAATTGGTTTACTCCCAAAAGGAGAGATCCATGCCAGTGGTTAATTTTCAATACCATTTGCAATTGCAGGGTTTTATATTGCAGTTCAGGGTTTTCTGAAAATATATGCTAAAGACTGTTCATTTTTATTTCAGCCTTAAAAGCTGCTGATTGGTTTGTTCAAAGAGTTTGAATAAAGATTAAAATAAAAGTATCAACCACAGGCAGAAATCAGGCCAGGAAATCTTAATTGGAAAGATTCTCAATACTATAAATGATTGAAATACCTCATGGTTTTGGTAATTTCTTGCTGGGATCTGATCTACCAGGACATCTTTCACTGTCTCAAGCCTAGTGTTGGTACTGATTAAGAATTACAGGGGGTTGTTAGATGCAAACTCCATTGTCTGCTAAGATCCCTTATGTGTTAAACATTGGGGACATCTTGAAAGTATGATTGTAACTAGCATACAGTGGGGTGTAAACACTGGCAAATTAGATTATTAAATTACCACATAAACCACACTCAGATGGCTTCAATTTGCACCTGGGAAAACCTTCTGAATCTAGACAAAACCTGAACTACTGCTCTGGTGCAAGTAATGCCACATCAGGCATATTGTTGTTGTTATTATTACTAAATTTGCTTACTACAGACAGTGGCCAGTGTTTTGGAGTGTGTAGTTATCCATGGGAATCTTGGTACCACCAGACCCTTGGAATGGGAGCAGACAAAAACTGCTCAACAATAAATTCAGTGCTTTGTGATTTATACACATTTGCAGAAGTCCCAGTGAATTTCTATTCTTTGTTTCAGTGTTTACCATCTTCACACAAAGAGTACAAGAACCCATGAAAATAGTCCCCGTTGAATGTTGTCAGAATAGTGATCAGTTTTGCAACAACATTTAGCTCCAGGGTCGTCTCTTTCTGCCTTTCAGTAAACACGTAAGTGGCATTGCACAATAGATAAGTGGTGTCATCTGAGAGTAGGTTCTAATCACGTCAGCTCCATGGCAGCCTCCCACACACAGCTGGGATGGCACGTTTTGAAGTGTGCTCTGCTTTTTTTTGTGCAGAAGTGGGGATAAGACTGACTGGTGCTAGTTAAAAAAGCCCTGGTTAATTTTTCAGAATATGTTTTGATTAGATAATTTCTCCAGTAGAGACCCAGCTGCATTGCCTGAATTCTGTTTCATCTTTTTAAATGCTGTCACCTATATCTGTTCATCTTTCCCCCGTATTCTATGATTCTGGCTGTGGCTTCACCTGTTCTGTCCTTGAATTTCTCTATAGTTGAGAAAAATCTCCCTTGTACATGCATTAGGACAGCCTCTTCCCCCTGAGCCATTTTCATCTCTCCTTCGAAGCCACCATTTCTCTTGCTCAGTTTTTGTTTCTCTTTTGAGCATCTTGCTATCCTGAGGGTCAAGGATTCACAGAATCACAGATATTAGGGGTTGGAAGGGACCTAGAGGATCATCTAGTCCAACCCCCCTGACACAGCAGGATCACCTAGATCAAGTCACCCAGGAACAGATCCAGGCGGGTCTTAAGTGTCTCCAAAGATGGAGACTCCACAACCTCCCTGGGCAGCCCGTTCCAGAGCTCTATCACCCTCACTGAGAAAAAGTNGACTCTCTCCAGCAAATCTCTATCTTTTCTGAACTGGGGTGTCCAAAATTGGACACAGTACTCGAGGTGGGGTCTCACCAGTGCAGAGTAGAGGGGGAGGAGAACCTCTCTTGACCTGCTGGACACACTTCTCCTAATGCATCCCAGGATGCCACTGGCCTTCTTGGCCACAAGGGCACATTGTTGGCTCATGGTCATCCCCCTGTCCACCAGGACCCCCAGGTCTCTTTCTCCAGAGCTGCTCTCCAATAGATCAGCCCTTAACCTTTACTGATACATGGAGCTGTTGTGCCCCAGATGCAGCACCTTACACTTGCTCTTATTAAATTTCATTAAATTTCTCCCTGTCCAGCTCTCCAGCCTGTCCAGGTCTCTCTGGATGGCACCACAGCCTGCTGCTGTGAATGATAGATAAAACCAAGGGGTTTAGGCTTTCACTTTTCCATATGGAAATTTCTACGGGGCTTTTGTAGAGCCCTCCAAAAGATACAAATTGGAAAGCAAAACCCTGCTTCTCCTTTTGAACACCAGAGATTAAGGGTATGGGCACAACAAACACCTTACTTCTCGCCATAAGTCAGCAACCACACAGCAGATGCTGGCATGTAACATTTTCTCCCTTTGTGCATGCAAAAGAGTGTGCTCCTCTTACCCTGAGGAATAAGCAGGCTCTTGTTTTCTGTGGGTGAAGACTGTGTACAAGCATGACCAATCCTAACATTGTGGCTGGTGTGCTGTAATGTGCTCTCCACCTCATTGTGTGATTCCTTGTTCATCACAAAAGTGACTTCCTTCATGCCATCGACAATCACATGAAATCTTGAACTCTCCTGTTCCTTTTCCTCTGGTGTCTGAATCTTATGGACATCTTCTGGTGTTTTCTGTACCCCATATTTTGTATTTTGGCACTAAAGTTATTTCTCATCTGAAGTGAAGAGCTAAGAGTGAAAATCTGAGTGTAGCAGAACTTTTGATTTCCAAAGTGCTTTGCCTACACCCATATGACAGAAAGTTAGTAGGTGACAATCTTTCTTTTCAAACCTGAGGAAAATTTGCCCACCTGTCCTTCAAGGGGCATATCACCCATTGCTTGACGGTGAAGTGCCATGCCCCTTAGTAATGCTGTGCACAGGATAGTTGGTCTTATTTCTATAGACATGCTGCTTCACACTGTAACCAGCCTAAGCAGTTACATGTGATCTCATATCACACAAGAAACTCCCAGTTTCTGGAAAAACTGAAGGGCTGAAGAAAATATTTTGTTGTCTTTTTCCATGTGGTATATAGCTTTGTCCATAGCAAATAATACCATAATTTGTGTTTTACAGATAAAAACTGTGGCATAAAAGAAGAAAATATTAAACTCAAGGCTAAATCCAGACTGAAGTTTAGGCCTTTTGTTATATATCTTTACTCCCTTAGTAAGTGCCATTATTTTTTCTCTCTAAATTTTACTTCCTATCTTACCTTCTTGTACACTGTTCTGGTACACTGTTAAAAAATTAAAGCATTCCTTCCTTGAGAGGGTATTACCTAAGCGGTCAAATTGTTCCTGTGTTAGTCTATAGAACATCTAGAGGCTTTTTCTGGAAAAATATTTTCCTTAATTATTTCTGGAAGCATACTAAAATGACCTTGACTTTGAAAACAATTCTAAGCCCAAATGTTACTGTAGTTATAATGCACTAGAATAAAAAAACAGCTGAATCTTTTTTTCAGGAACCCCCAAACTTTGATGTTTGGCTCCAGTGTCTGCATTTAGAGTCCCTCTCTAGCTGGTTTCAGTGCTGAGCAACCTGCTGGTACATAGCTGTTGTCCAGAGTATACACCAGTGCCTTTTCTTTCTTAGGGGATGTTGTTTAATATTCAGAAAAGATAAGACACAGTACTTACAGATACTTTCCCATTAAAATAATTGCTGTAGTTGGTACAGTGGTCCTTGGCAGTACTGGAAGGTTCTGTGTGATTTGGACAAGGCAAGAGCCATCAGCATCACTCAGAAGGTCATATACAAGGATCTGAAACAATACGAGGGAAAAAGTTGGAGGTATTTTTGCTTTTATTTTTATAGGAAACTGACTGCTAAAATGGTCTCTTTGCGATCAAATGGACCATACACATTTTTTATTGCTTTTGATTGTAAGGGGTCTCATGACTTCTATGAAGTGAGCACAATTTCTGCAGTTACCAGATGTGCTTATTCATTTGTTTCTCGTGCTGTTTTACAACTATACTATCAACTAGTGCTTTGCCAAAAAAGTGTTTTAACACTGACTGCTGGCAGAATGAGTAACAAAATTCTTACCATCCCTTTCATATGCCCTTGAGCAACTGTAAACTAGAGGTGGGGTGGTGACAGGTGAAAGGCTTTTGTTGTCAAAGGAGATATGCTTGTCCAGAACTGAATGGGCAACATATTCATATTCCCACATCATCACTCAGATATTCTCAGACTATTAAGCAGGAGAAATGAATTAAAATTGAATACTCTTCGGTATGGCTTCTTGAAATTACTTTTATTAATCACTGTTTATTTTAAAAACATTTTTTACATAATATTATAAAAATTTTCCCTGTTAAAGAGAGTAGCAGAGGACCTGGCAAAGACTTGGGAACTAATGAATCTGATTTTGAATTCCATGTGCTGTGACCCAGAAGCTGGGCTGTGACAGATTTCTTTACTGAACCTTCAGACAGGCTCTTTGTGAGAGTCATTTTGTAAATGAGGGTTTGTAAGCTGTGACCATGGAAAAGGATCATTTTCCATAACAGTGGATGGTTCAAGGACCTCATTAATAGTAGTGAACAAAGGTTTCCACTTTGAAGGTCACCCATTCAGATTTAAGACAGTCTGTCAGTGACAGCAATTTCATTGAATCTTGGAACTGTAAGGGACAAAAATGATGAGCAGAAACTCCAGCAGCAAATTGCACCACAGAAGTGTACGTGGGGATGAGAAGGAAAATACTCGCATCTCTAGGGACATCTAGTGTAAGGGCTTGTCTGCTAATCTCCCCAGAAGACCAATTATATTAGAAAGCTCTGCAATGTTTGTATGAAAAGCCTCTCTTTATGTGATCTCTTTAGGGAGCTTGACTTCTTAGCTTAAATGGTTCATGTATGTACTGCTCCATACATGAGTCCTAGTGACAGGCTTTCTGGGAAGACTTAGAAGCAATTGGGTGTCACTGAGATGTGCTTCTGCCATTCTGCATGTGTTGTAGCACATGAAGTTGTGTGCATAGACCATGAGCTTTCATAACTTCCCTGGTGCAGGTATTTACTCTTTTCCTCTGTTGTCGTGCCTCTTTCTGGCTTTGCATTCCCCTGCAAGATTTCTGGCCTAGAAACTTCTGCAGTCATACAGTGCCTGGATCATTGAAGAGAGATTAACCTCTTACTGCCTCTGATTTCTATTAAGAAGCATTATGTTATGCAGTGGATATGAAGGAGATGCTGCTTATGCTGACTCTCTTTTATTGAAAGATTTTGGGGATTGAATTAGAAAAAATGCAAGACATGCAAACTTTAGTTTCTTATGAATGTGCTTAACCTATGAAGATTTGTACATTAAATGAGAGACTGGCCTAGAGGACATAAAAAGATTCTTCGTAATCATTAAACTGAATTACACATACCTGCTGCACTGATTGGCCAGTCAAGAACCCATTGAAGATTAGGAGGAAAAAATAGTTATTTGGATTCTGTCTTGGATCAGTCATGTGGCTAGATGTCATATGAGGGGGGAAGACTAATCAAAAAGCACACAACAAAGTGGATCTTTAGGAACAGGTCTGAAAGTGTGATAAGACAGTTTATTGCTGATTAAGCATCACCTAATCATTCCATTAATCTGAAAATCAAAACCTAGACTGATGGATGATTAGGTCATTTCTCTCATTCTCATAAGCAGTAACGGGAAAGAAGACAGATTGGGAGTGGTTGGTGTGTTTTTCTCATACTGCTTTCCAAGTAACTCGGGAAAAGAATATGAACCTTAAAAAAAAAAGTGTGAAGGATGGTGTAGTAGAGACTCCTAGGACATGTGGATGAGGATTTCTGCATAGGACTGAATGAAGTAGTTAGCAAACCTATCTCACTGCCATAGAGTTGGTGTGAAATAGACNGTTGGTACAGTGGTCCTTGGCAGTACTGGAAGGTTCTGTGTGATTTGGACAAGGCAAGAGCCATCAGCATCACTCAGAAGGTCATATACAAGGATCTGAAACAATACGAGGGAAAAAGTTGGAGGTATTTTTGCTTTTATTTTTATAGGAAACTGACTGCTAAAATGGTCTCTTTGCGATCAAATGGACCATACACATTTTTTATTGCTTTTGATTGTAAGGGGTCTCATGACTTCTATGAAGTGAGCACAATTTCTGCAGTTACCAGATGTGCTTATTCATTTGTTTCTCGTGCTGTTTTACAACTATACTATCAACTAGTGCTTTGCCAAAAAAGTGTTTTAACACTGACTGCTGGCAGAATGAGTAACA
Organism: Ceyx cyanopectus; assembly: GCA_013401355.1. Classification (NCBI taxonomy): domain Eukaryota; kingdom Metazoa; phylum Chordata; class Aves; order Coraciiformes; family Alcedinidae; genus Ceyx; species Ceyx cyanopectus. Next base: position 4,087 of record VYZU01053073.1, on the reverse strand, counting down.
AAATTCTTACCATCCCTTTCATATGCCCTTGAGCAACTGTAAACTAGAGGTGGGGTGGTGACAGGTGAAAGGCTTTTGTTGTCAAAGGAGATATGCTTGTCCAGAACTGAATGGGCAACATATTCATATTCCCACATCATCACTCAGATATTCTCAGACTATTAAGCAGGAGAAATGAATTAAAATTGAATACTCTTCGGTATGGCTTCTTGAAATTACTTTTATTAATCACTGTTTATTTTAAAAACATTTTTTACATAATATTATAAAAATTTTCCCTGTTAAAGAGAGTAGCAGAGGACCTGGCAAAGACTTGGGAACTAATGAATCTGATTTTGAATTCCATGTGCTGTGACCCAGAAGCTGGGCTGTGACAGATTTCTTTACTGAACCTTCAGACAGGCTCTTTGTGAGAGTCATTTTGTAAATGAGGGTTTGTAAGCTGTGACCATGGAAAAGGATCATTTTCCATAACAGTGGATGGTTCAAGGACCTCATTAATAGTAGTGAACAAAGGTTTCCACTTTGAAGGTCACCCATTCAGATTTAAGACAGTCTGTCAGTGACAGCAATTTCATTGAATCTTGGAACTGTAAGGGACAAAAATGATGAGCAGAAACTCCAGCAGCAAATTGCACCACAGAAGTGTACGTGGGGATGAGAAGGAAAATACTCGCATCTCTAGGGACATCTAGTGTAAGGGCTTGTCTGCTAATCTCCCCAGAAGACCAATTATATTAGAAAGCTCTGCAATGTTTGTATGAAAAGCCTCTCTTTATGTGATCTCTTTAGGGAGCTTGACTTCTTAGCTTAAATGGTTCATGTATGTACTGCTCCATACATGAGTCCTAGTGACAGGCTTTCTGGGAAGACTTAGAAGCAATTGGGTGTCACTGAGATGTGCTTCTGCCATTCTGCATGTGTTGTAGCACATGAAGTTGTGTGCATAGACCATGAGCTTTCATAACTTCCCTGGTGCAGGTATTTACTCTTTTCCTCTGTTGTCGTGCCTCTTTCTGGCTTTGCATTCCCCTGCAAGATTTCTGGCCTAGAAACTTCTGCAGTCATACAGTGCCTGGATCATTGAAGAGAGATTAACCTCTTACTGCCTCTGATTTCTATTAAGAAGCATTATGTTATGCAGTGGATATGAAGGAGATGCTGCTTATGCTGACTCTCTTTTATTGAAAGATTTTGGGGATTGAATTAGAAAAAATGCAAGACATGCAAACTTTAGTTTCTTATGAATGTGCTTAACCTATGAAGATTTGTACATTAAATGAGAGACTGGCCTAGAGGACATAAAAAGATTCTTCGTAATCATTAAACTGAATTACACATACCTGCTGCACTGATTGGCCAGTCAAGAACCCATTGAAGATTAGGAGGAAAAAATAGTTATTTGGATTCTGTCTTGGATCAGTCATGTGGCTAGATGTCATATGAGGGGGGAAGACTAATCAAAAAGCACACAACAAAGTGGATCTTTAGGAACAGGTCTGAAAGTGTGATAAGACAGTTTATTGCTGATTAAGCATCACCTAATCATTCCATTAATCTGAAAATCAAAACCTAGACTGATGGATGATTAGGTCATTTCTCTCATTCTCATAAGCAGTAACGGGAAAGAAGACAGATTGGGAGTGGTTGGTGTGTTTTTCTCATACTGCTTTCCAAGTAACTCGGGAAAAGAATATGAACCTTAAAAAAAAAAGTGTGAAGGATGGTGTAGTAGAGACTCCTAGGACATGTGGATGAGGATTTCTGCATAGGACTGAATGAAGTAGTTAGCAAACCTATCTCACTGCCATAGAGTTGGTGTGAAATAGACCTTGGACACTGATGGAGCCATGCCTGGATATGAGCTTACCTTGGCCACTATGTCTTCGCCCTCTGAGTGACTTAGGTCAGGAAAAGGTTTCTGCATTTGTTTATTAATAACAGTGGAATAAATTATACATTTGAGAGGGTCATGGCTTTTGGATTAGAGTTGGAAACCCTGGCATCAAACACTCAGATTGCACCTCCAGAGACATCAATGCATCTGTTCAGGCAAAATGGAATTTTATTTTGTTTACAACATTTATTATTTCTCACAATGATGTTTATGCTTCCCAAAAACTTTTTACTGTATACCTCTGAAGAGCTTTATAAACTTCATTAATTTAGCTTCAAAACATGTTCTACCTTTCTTAGCATCTCCTTGTATTTGCCCTTCCCTCACTTTTTATTGTCATTAGGGCGAGTGGCAAAATGTGAATTAAACAGTGCACAACTCACAACTAGATGAAATGCCAACTGCTAATTATTCACTAGAAAAGTTCATGGATAACTGTGATAACAGATAGATCTGAGAATTTTTCAATCTGCCTCTGGACAATTCTTAATTCTGGTATGATTTATGTGTTGTGAAGTGTTTACTTGGCTCTGCTCCCATGTCTGTAACACCAAGCCACCAACAGTAGGACTCAAACAGACTTTCTTCTGAGATATCCAAAGCTTTCTTTTTCAAATCTGGCCAGAAAATGAAAGAACAANTGAATGGGCAACATATTCATATTCCCACATCATCACTCAGATATTCTCAGACTATTAAGCAGGAGAAATGAATTAAAATTGAATACTCTTCGGTATGGCTTCTTGAAATTACTTTTATTAATCACTGTTTATTTTAAAAACATTTTTTACATAATATTATAAAAATTTTCCCTGTTAAAGAGAGTAGCAGAGGACCTGGCAAAGACTTGGGAACTAATGAATCTGATTTTGAATTCCATGTGCTGTGACCCAGAAGCTGGGCTGTGACAGATTTCTTTACTGAACCTTCAGACAGGCTCTTTGTGAGAGTCATTTTGTAAATGAGGGTTTGTAAGCTGTGACCATGGAAAAGGATCATTTTCCATAACAGTGGATGGTTCAAGGACCTCATTAATAGTAGTGAACAAAGGTTTCCACTTTGAAGGTCACCCATTCAGATTTAAGACAGTCTGTCAGTGACAGCAATTTCATTGAATCTTGGAACTGTAAGGGACAAAAATGATGAGCAGAAACTCCAGCAGCAAATTGCACCACAGAAGTGTACGTGGGGATGAGAAGGAAAATACTCGCATCTCTAGGGACATCTAGTGTAAGGGCTTGTCTGCTAATCTCCCCAGAAGACCAATTATATTAGAAAGCTCTGCAATGTTTGTATGAAAAGCCTCTCTTTATGTGATCTCTTTAGGGAGCTTGACTTCTTAGCTTAAATGGTTCATGTATGTACTGCTCCATACATGAGTCCTAGTGACAGGCTTTCTGGGAAGACTTAGAAGCAATTGGGTGTCACTGAGATGTGCTTCTGCCATTCTGCATGTGTTGTAGCACATGAAGTTGTGTGCATAGACCATGAGCTTTCATAACTTCCCTGGTGCAGGTATTTACTCTTTTCCTCTGTTGTCGTGCCTCTTTCTGGCTTTGCATTCCCCTGCAAGATTTCTGGCCTAGAAACTTCTGCAGTCATACAGTGCCTGGATCATTGAAGAGAGATTAACCTCTTACTGCCTCTGATTTCTATTAAGAAGCATTATGTTATGCAGTGGATATGAAGGAGATGCTGCTTATGCTGACTCTCTTTTATTGAAAGATTTTGGGGATTGAATTAGAAAAAATGCAAGACATGCAAACTTTAGTTTCTTATGAATGTGCTTAACCTATGAAGATTTGTACATTAAATGAGAGACTGGCCTAGAGGACATAAAAAGATTCTTCGTAATCATTAAACTGAATTACACATACCTGCTGCACTGATTGGCCAGTCAAGAACCCATTGAAGATTAGGAGGAAAAAATAGTTATTTGGATTCTGTCTTGGATCAGTCATGTGGCTAGATGTCATATGAGGGGGGAAGACTAATCAAAAAGCACACAACAAAGTGGATCTTTAGGAACAGGTCTGAAAGTGTGATAAGACAGTTTATTGCTGATTAAGCATCACCTAATCATTCCATTAATCTGAAAATCAAAACCTAGACTGATGGATGATTAGGTCATTTCTCTCATTCTCATAAGCAGTAACGGGAAAGAAGACAGATTGGGAGTGGTTGGTGTGT
>VYZU01053068.1:0-10209 GCA_013401355.1 Ceyx cyanopectus | reverse complement strand
CTCGTCCTGGCGTTGCAGCTGGCCGGCCGGCCGGTTTTGTGCGAGTTCACATCGCGCCCTCCTCGGCCCGTACCTTGTTTTTTTTTTTGTTTTTTTTGTTTTTTTTTAAACCTGGCGGGCTCAGCGAGGGGAAATCGCTCTCATCCACGTGAACTTCAATTGTTAAAATATGAGGTTGGTCTTTAAAAAGGTGTTCGATAACACTGCTCTTTCTCCCCCTACAGTCCTTTGCCAGTCCCCAGAACTCGAAACTATAAGAAAAAAAAAGTCTCTGAGCAAGTAATCTGTTCCAGATTTTAGTAGGCAAAGTATGATTCATACTGATACCGATATGNAAAAGGCCTAAAGTTTCAAGGCTGTCGATACCAAAGTGACTCGGCGTGACGTGAAATCTGTGGCCCCTAAACCTTTAGCCCCATCCGAGGCAAGGCATCCACCCCAACTGGAACTTGAGTGTGTGTTTCATCTCGGGCCGAGCGAAGGCATCTGGGCTCTTGTCACCCACGCAGACGGGTGAGGGAGGGGGTTCCTGCCCCCCAGACTCTTCTTCGTCCTGCCTTGCGCTCCGGCTTGGCTGGGAGAAAAGAACGCCCTGCCTTGTGCAGCACAACGCCGACCCAGCAGCCAGCGCACTGAAAACTTCAAACAAATGACCCACTTCCTCTTCTGTTTGCCTTAACAGTCGCAGGATCTGGACTTTGTGCTGGCGGCTGATCTTTTTCCCCTCCTACGGTCTTCAAGAACGGCCAATATTACCAACCAGGAGAAATGCCCGCAGGCTCCGGCTATTCCAGATTTGTGGGTTTTGTGTTTTTGGTGGGGTTTTTTTGCTTGCTTTGTTTTTTAAATTGATGGGGGGTTTTTTTACATGTTTTTGTTTGTTGATTTGATTTTGTGTGTGTTTTTTGTTGGCTTTGCTTTTATAAATATATTATTTACTTAAGGAGAGCAAGCGGGTTCCTCGAATTTCCTTCTTTCTAGTTTGTTTTTTGGGGTTTTTTTCCTTCCTTTCCTTGGCCAGAAGTGAGGAGTAACCAAGGGAGAGACCAGTCTATTATTTTCGGTGGTTGTTTACTCGTTCTGTAGATGGTGCTTGTTCCCAGGGCTCTGAGCCTCTCTATAATTAAACCCATTTTAATTGTTAGGTTAGAAACGTCATTTCGGGGACTTTCCAAGAGTTGCCGAGAAAGCCGGCTGAGATAACTATTTCACTACTGAGTCGCTCCCAGCCCGGTTTTCGCCCCGGTTCCTCCCCGTCCACCGGCACGGAGCGGGTCTGAGCGAAGAGCTTGGAGCGGGAGAGCGGGGAGCCCCCGGCCGGGCTGTCCCGCCGCCAGCACAGCCGCCTCCCCCTGCCGCTTTTGGCGTTATTGGCTTGCCCCGTGTGCCCCTGTTTTGGAAACTTGGGGTTTAAGGTTGCACATTGCCACGGATCAAGCGGCGAAAGCTGAAGCCGAGAAGGAATTTTTTTTTCCAGTGATTTAGCTTGGCAAACCCCGGCTCCATGGTGGTCTGCTTTGCAGGGGCTGCGCACATGCTCAGATCAGGAATTTGGCTGCTCACCCCACCTCGTGGCTAAAAGTCAGAGCCCTCCGCGGCCGGAATGGGAATTTGTGTGGGCATGAATTCACACCGAGCAGAGGAATGGAAAAATCAGAGCCTTGCACCTCCTGTCAGAGCCGTGCCAGAATTGTGATAGATGCAAACGAATAAAGATAGATGAATGAATACATGAAAGTAAATTATTAAAGAAGATTACTGAAGAAGTGAATGAATGCCATGCTGTGCTCACTAGCCTTCATGGGTCAATCCATCCAGGTCCAGTACATTCCAGTTGGGATACTACATCCCGGGAAACAGGGATAAATGTTCAAGATTTCCTGAGCCTTTTCCAAATCTGTCCTCGGCACAGGAGCAGCTTCTGGAGCATTCTCATTCCTTGGTTCCAGTGCAAGCTGATGCTAAACTTTTCTCAAAATACAGAGGGGTAAGATTCTTCATCAGAGCTGTGCACACAGTTAACAGAGGAACTGAGAACTGCTTTCCTGAATGAGAGCTGAAACGGGCTAGAATGGCCAAAAAACAGGGAAGAAGCAGGGTGCAGCAAATGAAATTACACAGGCAAGGGTTTTAAGGGAGTACCTTTTCCAATGTTGCGTGTGTGTGAAACTGTGGGCTCATTGGCACATGATGCTGTGGAGGTCAAAAGTATAAATGGGGTCAAAAAAGCAATTTGACAAATTTATGGAGGAAAAGTCCCTGAAGGTTTACAAAAGGCAAAAGCAGACCTCTGTGGCACATTGCTGGACAATGCACAGCAAAAGTATCCCTCTCATTCCCTCACTTTTCCCCCAAGCATTGTCTGCTCTCAGAAGTAAGAGGAAGGCCATAACAGACCTCTGATCCAACCCAGTTTGGTTATTTTTACATAGTTAGAGTCTACTTTTATGCTTTATAATCAGTGTAACTCTGATGGGCTTTGAGGTGCACCTCACAAATTTGGGATTAGCTGTGCAATGTCAGATTGGTTTGGCCAGGCAGGAGGAGGTCAGCACTGGGAAGTACAAATCTTGTCCCTGAGATGCTGGGCACAGTTTTATATGCCGGCCTGTGCTAAAGACTGGAGAACAGTCTCATGGGGTGACTGCACTCCTTGCCCAGTTTAACTCCTCGTCAGGGTAATAAGAGTGGTTTGAGCATCGAGTATGAACTGAATGCAAATGCCAGCTTTGCCACAAATATGTTTAGTGGTGGTAGAGTTCCCATAGCAACAGAAGAAGATTGCTATTAATTGCTATCTCCACTTACTCTCACCTGGAACCATTCAGCAATAGGAAGTCTGCAGGTCTCCTTGTGTCAGTTACGGAGCAAGAGTACGAGTGCAAAAAGGCCCAAGTTGTTGAAAACAAGTCTGATGGGGATTTGATTTGTTCCCCCTGATTCCCAAAGTTTCAATCTGGGAAAAGAAGGAGCTTTCATCATGAGCAAGGTTTTCCCCTGCAAGTTTTGGATGAGTTAGGCATTTCTCTTCCATGCTCCCATGGGAATCTTCAAGTAAATAGACATGTATTTTCTGCAGAGGTGCTCTGGTGTACAGAGGCTGGGCATGGAGGAAGGACAAACCTGCTGCCTTTATTTCTGCTGGGGGTGTAAAATGAGTCAAAACTTTATGCAGTTTCTGTTCTATTAGTATCTTTTGGGTCTAGTCCTATTTTTGTTGGCTGTGCCCCTGGAGGTGGAGTTGTGGAAGTGCTGTTCTGCTGGTCTCCCGCAAGCGGGTGTAGACGTTTCCTACATTCCAAGCACCTCCTCAGATGCTCTGGCCTTTTAAGGGGAGTCGGTGGATGTCAGCATGGCCATTCCCAGCCTGTCCCTAACTTTTTAATCCTTCCTTTTATTTTGACCCTGTGCTCCTTCCATGGAACATCTCTGGGTAGCCACTGGGAGGTGTGAATGGCTCTGGATGGAAACCACAGCTTGTCGGTGCGCCCTCTGCCAGGTTTTTCTGGCAGCTGAGGAAGCCCAGCCTCCGCCTGCTCCCAAACAAATGGGATATCGCGAGCTGCTCTGTGAGAAAACAAATTTGCAGAGATACAGGAAAGTGTGTTAAGGTGGTGGGAAGCATCAGGAGTGAGATTCCTGGCAGCTCAGGTATGTAAACATTCATAAAATAGAGTGTGCATGTGTGTACTTTGTGGTGGCAGGAAACCCAAGAAGCTAGCTCCATTGTTTTTGCTGGAATTGGTGGCAGTGGTGCCAGACAAATATTATAAGCCCTTAATCCTTCTGATTTTACACCTGTGAATGACCTAAGACCATCCAAGGCGATATAAATTACAAAACATCTATATTAATTTCTAATGGGTTTGGGGATCTGATTTGGTTGTTCATAAAGAGTATTTTCTTTTTTCTCAGTAGCTCACATGCTGGGCTACCTCTGAGGGAAGTAGGGGTTGGGAGAGACAGGAGGGTGAGGTAGTGTGTGGCCTCTTCTGAAACTGTTACATGGATGGGTCTGCCACAAATGTAGTACTGGTGGCACTGTCAAGATACTTCAGTAGAAAAAGCAGAGGGTGCCCTTTTAGCAGACACAGAGTAAGGAGATTGGCTGAACTTAATGGATCTAAGCTATAATTTCCAGTGGAAATACTAATGCAATTAATATGTTTCCACATAGGAGGACAGCAAGCCCGTGCTAGTGTTTAGCTGTTTGTCACAACTGCTTGAGCATCTAGCCCAGCCATGTCCCTGGGTCCATCCAGACACACCCAGACACATGCAGCGTGTGCTGGGGGTGAGAGCAGAGCTGAGGCACAAATCATTGTGGAAACCATCAGATATAAGGGGCTGGAGGAAAATAGCATCACTGGGACTGGCTACTTCATGGTTGTGGAAAGATTCCTGAAGAGGAACCTCTGCCCATCTACCTGTGGCCTGAGTTTGGGGCTGCCACTGTCCCCTGGCTCCCTGGCAGGGCACCCACCAGCCTGCCTGGGATCCGCACACCCTGTCTGCATATGGGGCACAGGGATGGAAAGCTCAGCAGTCCCCTCCCAAAGCACCGCACACTTCCCTGCCTCTCACTCACTGCTGGCACCCACCGCTTCCTGCAGAGAAACCTCCCTCTTATTGGGGTTTGCCTGCTCTCAGTGAAGTTACAAACCCTTTAGGGCAAGGAGCAAGTTTGGTCTTATCTCTTCTCCCTGAGTGCTTCACAAATCCATGAAGCTGTGGAAGGGATTTCCATCCTGCCGGTGCAGTAAGGGGAACTGAGAAAGCATCTCAGCCTGGCTACAGAAGGTGAGGGATGGAACAAGAGGTGTTTTGTACTGCTGGAGGAGGAAAGCCAGGAAATCTGTCAGAAAGACTGGTGTGCCATCCTGCTGCAGGTCTCCAGAGCAGCACCCTGCCCCTCCCTGCAGGGAGCTTACCTTCATGGGACAACCTGTGCAGCCAGGTGCCAACACCCTTTTTCCTTCAGATTACAGATGGACACATGATGGTTCCAGGGTCCCCAGCGGCCCTGCGGGGCCCAGACTCAGGAGCTGATTGTGGTGTACATCAGAGGTGCAGCTTCAGATAGGTACCTTTAATCTGACCTAGCCTGCACAGAGCTCTGTTCCTGCCAGGGCACAGAGAATTCATCTGTCTGTCACCTAAAGAGGCTTTTGGCAGTTTCCAGGAAAAAAAGCCAGTGAGACTTTCTGCACATCAAAACATCAATTGCCCTTCTATGGAAAGGGTGGTTAGTACATGAAACAGAGATGATGAGGGGACATGGAAAGGCACAGATATCAAAAACCAGCACAAATTCCACATTTTTTTTCAAATCCTGCTTGCACACTCCCCAGGCCCATACAGAGCAGGCCAATAATGCAGCACAGCGATTTCTGTTAGCCTCTGTCCGTTTCCAGCCAGAGCAGCCCTGGCTGCTGATTTATTCAACAGACGTCAACCAGTGGAATGTTTCCATGATTTTTCCCTCTGAAAGAATGTGCTAGGACTAAATGCTTTCACCTTTTCTTTTCTTTTCTTCCTTTATTTTTTATTATTTTTTTTTATTTATTTTTTTTTTTTAAGAAGAAAGTCTAAAACTATTCAGGAGACTCTCAGATTGTGACTTTAGTCTGACACACAGTGCTGGTGTCAGAAGGTGCTGTGTACCATGCTGGTGGCAGCTTATCTTCAATAGGCTCCCTGAAAAATACCATTTTGGCCCTTCACAATGGAACTTGTCATAACCTTTTTTTCCAAATACAAGGGTTGCACTCCACACATCTTACAGCTCTGAGATATTTGCATCAGTGAGACAGGTTGCTTCCCCGCCCACCCTGTTCCATCAAAACACACTTTTAGCACAAGGCAGGAAGCCAAGGTCAAGTCTTTTTGTTTTGATTTGGTTTGGGGTTTTTTTGTTGGTTTTTTTTTTTTTGCATTCCTCCTGCCTGCTCTGAATACATTATGATACAGACTTCAGTTCCACTATTACATAATTTCCCACAAGACCGTTGCCTCATTCAGACCACAGTGGGGAACATGCTTTCATCTCTGCCAGCTTGGCCTGGCTGGAATGGCCTGTGCCCGTAGGAACTGCTCAGGGAGGCGAGGTTTTGCAGATTCCTGTGCACAGAGGACCAGAGGGGTTTGGTCAGGTCCAACTATAGGAGGGCATTTCCAGGAAGCCTCTCCCACTGCCTCCTTTTTCAGGCTGCTACCAAAGGATATGGATAAGGATGGGATTCCTCTCACCTGAGCTTAGGTGCCTAAAAGTTGTGTGTCTAAACCTAATTAGTTGTACAGGCTTCCTGCATAGTCAATGGAGACAAATAGGCACCTCCAGTGCGTGATTCATTTCACCTATCTTGAACATTTATCTCAAGAAGAGCTGACTCACTCAGCAGCTAAGCATCCGCTTCTCTTCTGTGACTGTAAAGGCAGATTGGCAACTTGCTGAGTATTTGACAACTAAATTTTGGATGTCTCAAGTTAGGCAAGGTGAGTCCTACTCCCAGCTGTGGCATCAGCTGAGGGAAGCATCATCACCGTTCTCCAGGTTGGCCTGCCTATCCTTCCCTCCACACCCCCCACACCCCAGTTTCCCTCAGAGAGTCTGTTTCCAGCCCTCCTCAAGCAAGGATGGGTTTTAGTCTATCCAAATCACACTATTAGTCCTTATCACCAAGTTAAATATTTATAAAGCACCTGGAGGCAGGGGCCCTGTCTTTCTCCTGTTTGTATATTCCCTTGAGGACTGAAGACCCTGCACCAGTTGCAATGCTTTGCAGGCTGGTGCAACACGGCACTGTGAATCCCTGTGCCAATCTGCAGGCCTTGATGAAACACAGCCGAGAATGCAAAGAGAGCTCACGGACATTGGGAAATAAGCAGGGGTGAATCATGAGAGTCAGGAGAAGCTACTAACGTGTGGGAAAAAAGGCAAATGTGCTACCTCGACACAAACATATAATAAGGAAGTATGTAATAATAATTATTGTTATTGTAATATAGTCTGGGTGAGCATTTGGGAAAAAGATATCTAATAACTGACAAGCGACGTGGCTCGGTTTGTTTTGATCTGAAATTCAAACAATGGTTGTGTTTATAAGGCAATAATACACAGGGCACAGAGCACTGGCACCACACCAACTATGCACTCCCAAGTAGGGTTTATATAGGTCATGCCAAGCAAATAATAGTGTTCTTCAATATAATTACTGATTCATTACAGAGAGAGAATGTAATTGAGTCTGTTTGAATTTCAGGGAGGTGTTAGATATGGTAGATTCATACATTTGAACTCAGATGGGGGAAGGCTTTGTGCACTTGCCCAGCTCTGCTCCTCTGGGAGTCAGCGGTGAAATTCCTGCTACATCCTGCCCCAGCAGCACCAGGGCCTCCCCACCAGCACGTGCTGGTGCTCCTGCCACCCTGTGTGGGCTCTCTCAGCACCCTTCCATTGGTTTGCCTTTTGGCTGTAGCGTTCTGCTTTCTCTACGAAGCCCTGGATGGCCCCACATTGGTCTGAAGTGTTTCCTGCTGGCCTGTGCCCTATGCAGCCCCCACAACACAGCAGGGGCTGATGGTGCCCAGTACTGCCTCTTCAGCACCCAGCACCCATTGTGGGGCTTTGTTCTGCTTGGAACCTGGATTACTCAGGAAAACAACACAGCCGTGGAGGTGCCACCCCTCATCTCTGTCATGGGCCCTGCTGCTGGGAGTTCCCCAGAGTGAAAGGGGAGGAGCCCCAGTGTCCTCCCATCACCCTGCTCCAGTGAGCAGATGCATTTTTAAAAAGGGCCGGACTGGGCATAGCACGAGGCTTCTAGGAAAACAGGGGCTGTGCCAGCCATGCCAGCAGCCCAGCCCCCAGCGGAGGGAGCACTGATGAGGCGCTTTTTGTCAAAGCTAAATCATACCCTGCTAGTCGACTTCTGTGAGCCTCTGAAAATGCTGAGCAGGAAGAGGAAGACACAAATAGATGTTTTCAAAATTTTTTTTTAAGTCCTTTCCAAGAATTAAACAGACTTGGCAGCCATGGGATGAAGAGTCCCATCATGGACTGAACATTGTGTCATTGATGAGAGAAGGAGGAAAAAAAATCCATTAAAAGAAAATGGCCAATGTTCCAGTGTGGGAATAAAAGATTACAGGGGTGGGAGGGGGTAGTGGGACTGCACCAGGAGGAGACAAAAGTGGGCTTCCAAATACTGTTTCAAAAAACAGAAATGAGGGAAGAGGGATAAAATGACAACAGCATTTGCTGCCAACAGAGAACCACATATTGAAGCTGTAACCAAGGCTCATCAGGGCTGGGAGAACTCCAGAATCTTCTAAATAAACTTGGAAACCTAACCACAGTGACAGAAAAAGTTCAGCACACTAAAATCTCAATGCAAGACATTTAAGAAGAAACTGGGCTCAGCTCTTGCTCTGAATTAGAAGTTGTCTTGCAGGGGTCAGTAGTGGGCATGGTCAATGACTGTGGAAGCATTTCAAGTAAAAACCTGCACCGTGGGTAAGCATGAAAAATACATCGCCGTATAAGCTGGTCACACCTCACAGCCCACTTGCCCACTTTGAAGCAGGATTTAAAGAAACATTGTAAGATGATGCTGAGTCAAGATCAAAAGTCCAAAAGGCACAGCTAGGTGGGGGACTTTTTATTTTTGTGAAGAGAGATTGAGGAGTGTCATATTATTTCACTTGCACTGAGGAAGCAGAGGGCTACAAAACAGTGGTTCCCTCTAGTAACAACTGGATGATGCTTATGGTTTATTTGTGCCATGCAAGCTGAAAAGAAAGATGTAAAGGTGCTTTTAAAAACAGCTGCAAGGTAAGTCTGCCTCTCTCTGCCTCTCAGTACTGTGTCCTGCTGGATGCAGTCTTCTGTTAAGCTCATCCTGGCCTGAGCTCAGCTCTACATACCAAGCCACCTGTACTAGGGTACCTGCTCTGCCTGGGTTGCTGAGACCCACTTTTACAGTGGCTGGATGCAGCTGCCTTGTGGGCAATGTACCCTACAAAGCCCAGCCTGGGCACTGGAAGTCTGCTCAGCATCAGTGTTCAGCAGTCACACAGTGAGGACCACATGTCAGGGACAAACACAGTCCTGGCAGGGTGTGGTGACAGCAAGACCTGTGAAATAAGAAATGGAAGGGGGTGTATGTGTGTAAATATTTTACTAGTATGACCTAAACGCTACCAGGCCTTTGTTTATTTTTATGAAGTCAGTAAAGAACCACGTGGATTCTGAGACTGGAGTTCGGGGACCAGAGACTGTGAGGTGACACAGAGCAAAGGCATCTGACCCCTCAGTGTGGGAAGGCAGCCAGGCTGGGAGAAGATGGCTGCCTTTGGAGTTTCCAACTTTTTCTGCATTAAAAAAAAAAAAAGCGCTTTGCAGAGAAACGAGAGAGGGAGAAATGACACATATCTACAGGTGATATGTCCCAGAGAGGTGGGAGCTTCACCACACACTCTGTCAGGGAGGGGAGATCGTTTGCTGGATGAGGCCTGTCATGCATTTCAAGAAGGTTTTCTCACTGTCCCCAGCTGCTAGTGCTGTGCTGGGGCCCAGTGTCCGTGGAGAGGTAGGCTTTTGGCTGAGAAACAAAAGTGATGCCTGGACTTATTAGCATCAAAGAAGAGCTAATCAAGCTCTTCATGAGAGCAGACATGTTAGGCCTGGTGTCTGGACTGCCTTAGAGCCCAAGTAGTGAGCACTGAGGGGATGCCATGGTGCCTTGCTCCACAACACAGTTTCCTCAACCTTGCCAAGCACAGGCAGTCTTGGATATCAACAGCAGGGCCCTTCCTCCTTACAAAGCTTTTGTTTTCTGTAAGGGGGTAAGAGGTGTTGCACACACATGACACAATGATTGCTGGCTACTGGAGTAATGAGAAGAGGAAGTCTACTGCTTCTACTTGTTCCTGTTTTTTTTTTGTCTTTAAGGCTCCGCTCCATAGATCATGCAGTCATAAGAGAATCTCATCTTTTCGGTTAAGTTAAGCATGCTTTTCCTTCTAGCTAGTGCAGAGTAAAACATTAAATCTCTGCAACATGAGCCAAAGACTAACTAGTGTCAAAAGGCAAGCATACAGAATTCAACATTATTAGTTTTTATTTTTTAAAGTATGATCTCTAGGTGACTCTCAATATTTTGGAACCCAACTATCAAACATTTGAGATTAGCTTTTCTGGAAAGGCAA
>VYZU01053067.1:4270-16947 GCA_013401355.1 Ceyx cyanopectus | reverse complement strand
TAGTTTTGAATGAGGAGTTGACATTGAGTAGTTTATTAGGAAAGAAAGGCAGTTGGAACCCCTGAATAGTTGGAATTTTTTCATCAGTGCAAACACAAAAGAAAAATCTGTTGACTTATCCTTTAAATTTCTCTACATTCTACTGAGAAATGCATTTTACTACATTTTACAGAAATTAACTGATAAATAAGATTATGAAAACCAGGCCCCTTTCCCACCTGTATGGCCTGAAGTATAACTTCTGAATCCATCTGTGCAGAAGCTTCCAGGTTATAACTCCGGAAACTGAATAATTTTATCTTCTTGGAATTTCCTTCAGCTTTGACAGGTTCTTATAGGAAAAAAAAAAACAAAACTGCACAGTAGGAAAAGCTTCTCTGCACATCAGCTATTCATTCTCCAAGAGAGCTTGGGCAATTTCTGCACTCACTTATAAAGTGGAAATGGAAAGATCAGAAAATGGATACTCTCTATCCCTACATAAAACATCTCCACAAAGGAGCTCTGGCTTTCTGACTTGACCTATAATGGAAGAGGTACCTTTGTGAAGCTCTGGTGAGTTTTCTGCATCTCAGCTGGAACCACAGGCAACTCAATACTCTTTAAATAGGCTATTCAAGCTGAATAATTATGTTTGACTTCAATAAAAAAGTCAGTGTAAACAGCCAATGTGCAGCCCCAGTGAAATCGCTGTTATCACATCATATTATTTATAACAAAATCATGACATAAAATAAATTATTGCATATTTCATAAGAAATAGGGAGTGTAAAAGATGTCCCCATTACATTCTGGACTAGATAACTCAAAAGCATGATTTTTACTTGCCAATAGCTGCATAATTAGGCACACAACAGTGTGATTTCATTTTTCATGGTATCTCTATCGAGCACATCTCAAAGCCTGTGGCCAACTGAAACACTCAAGGAAATTCTGATAATTCAAGCACAAATAAAACCTGAATTGCCAGGAGTTATTTGGAGAAACTGAAAGGATCATATAAAATGTAGACCTGGAAATAGTGAGAGACAGAGGGAAAAGAGCTGAGATTTGCTGTGCAGGCACCTGCTGCAGCTTGCAGACCTCCAGTGACACAGAGGGGAGACCCCTTTGCCAGACTCTGAAACAGTCAGGGGACTGAGACCCCCAAAATCTCCTTAGCAGAGAGAAATGGGACAGAGCACAGTGGGAAAGTAAAACAAAAGCTGAGGAAACTGACAGAGAGTGGAAACCCCAGCCGAGTATGTAAGTAAAGATATTAAAAAAGGGCAGACTGGAAGGCAAAAATAAACTCAGGGGGAGATTAGAGAGGAAAAAGGCAATTGGCTGAAGACCACATCCTGAAAACTGAGATGAAAATGAAACTTCTGAGGTCAAAAAGCCAGAAAAGTAGCTAAACAAGTACAGCCTGTTACAGGGAGTGGGTGGAGTCCTTGAAAAGGATAGGAAAATATGAATACCTGGTTAAAAAATAAAAACAAGGCTAATTTATCTTTCAATCTTCATCTAAACAGCAACACCACTTTTCAGGTTACTTACTTGGAGCTAATATCTTCAGTGAGATATTTACAAATGAAACAAACTGTTAACTGTTTTTTAATAATCTGCAATTCTAAAATAAATATTTGAATGAAAGATTCTTCCACAACCTAGATCATGTGTAAACAAAGACTCCATAAACCAGATAAAAATATCACCACATGGACAATTAATGTAGGTATCACTAGAAGTAAAGCTATCATATGAATAAAATATTCCAATGTGCCCTAATCCCTCCTCTTTGTCTACCATGCTTAATGTCAGATTGTGCAGCAGCAAACAGAAGTATAATCAAATACCCACATTTTCTCATAAAGAGTCATTTACTGGGTCTGGTCTCATGCAACCAGATATAATGGCATAATGGGAGGAAACTGTGATGATGATAACACTTCTCAGACAGGAACCCTTTCCCTGTGCTGCTGGAACAGCTCCCAGGCATCTTGGATAGTTAACCAAACACCAGTGTGACTGTAAAGAGGGATGAAATACAGGGAGTTGTCCAAATTGGACAACTGGGAGTCCAGAATTCTAAAGCAGATCCATCTGAGGTCTCACAGAAATAAAACACATATTCACAATGAGCATACACCAAAAAACAATGTTGGCAAACCTGAAGTATTAATAAAAGAGCTGCTGTTGTGCTTTTTTATAGGAGAGCAAGGAAAAAATCCATTGTTTGGTTCAGCCAAAAAGGGACTGTGCTGCAAAAGCATCTACAGATGGAGATTTCCTATTTAATTAGACCTTGCTAATGAACGCATGACTCAGAAGGACATTACTTAGGTTGTAAGCTTGAGCAGCCACATTGCTTTCTATGGAATTCAAGTAATAATGGAAAAGACACTAAACCAAATTGTCTTTGAAAACTACAGTAAACAAAAAGCTATTGAAGGTAAGCCTAACAGTGATTAAATTCATATTCACCAGTCCTCAAGTTTTCTACTTCCTTCAAATGGCAGATTATTCAAATGGACCTTTACAACTAAATAGTGTATTATCCGTTTTATCTCCTCAATAAATCTCTTCAAATTACTCAGAAATAAAAAACAATGTTAGAGCAGCATAACATAATAACAGGAAAGTTCACATCATGATTCACCAGTCACTGATATTAACAGGGCTTTCAGCCATGCAAAAGTAGAAAGTTACAAAATGGATGAAGAGCAAATGCAAACTGTACACCAACTTCAAGTCTCTCATGAGCTACATTTAAGATTGAAAACTAAAAATTACGATTTTTTACTCAATCTTTTCATTAACTATATAAACATTACTGAATGTAATGTTATCTGGAATAACATAATGTCAGCAAAGAATTCACAGCATAAAATATCCCATATTTTATATGGGATAAAAAATAAAATCTATAATAAAACAATATATCCCATACATGCTATAACTTATACAATGTTTGCAAGAAGTTAATGTGACTTTTCAGAAGTCCCGAATACAAACTTCTTAATACCTAACATTCAGCTTCCATAAAAATCACATCCTTAACTTTTATATTTCATTTTTCTAGCCTGTAAATGGACAATCTAATACTCTAGTTCATACAGCTTTTGTGAAGCTACACTTAACGTGAGCAAAGTTCTTAGAGATCTTTAGCATGAATAAAATATCTTTTGCACTTGGATGTTAATTATAGAAGTAGCAATATTTGAAATAGGGCTTTGATTCAAGGCAGCAAGACTAAATCAAACATGATTATCTTGGCTTTGATTGTGATGTTTTACTTACTATGCTCTATTTTCCTTGCATTTGAAATATTCAATTTGGCTTTTCTGTTATGTAAATTAATATTTTTCAGCTAACACATCTATTTTTGGAGAAAGAATAATTTTCTTTTCTAGCCCAAGACTGAAACGTTGCAGAACACAATCCTGAAGCCTGACAGCAGTAGCATGAGGCCACTGCATGCATACAAGAGCAAAAGCAACAAGATGTGCCCAGAGTACTCACTGAATTAACAATATTAATATGTATGTGTTTATCTACACAGATACATATCTAGATAAACACACAATAATATTTAATATTAATTAGTCCATCTGTCCTGTAATCACAACAGTTGTGGCCTTTCTGAAAAGTAAAAAGAATTGGGATAAGGATAGAAAAAAAAAATCTGGATTGTAAATCATAGGAACAATCCATTTTAAACCAAGGATTCTGTTTGTCTCTGTGCAATTTATTTTAGAAGCAAACTTCAGCAAAGGAGAAGGCCTGGACTAGCTAAAACACTGGCATGCAGATGAGGTCAAACCATTTGGCACCGTTTGTTCCTCTCTTTGAAAACTTACTTTTCACTTCTGCAAAGTGTGCTGATGATATTGCTGCACGTGCTCCTAGATATCCGTAACATTTAAGAGACAACATGTATTCTGGAAAATGCCCTTCATATTTATATATAATCCTATTAACATAAATGGGGTTGGCTACCTGAAGAGGACTTTGAGTCTATAGCTTGTGTGACCAAATTACACTGCTTCAGCCTGTTACCTGTTCTCTGAATTTCACATATTCTCATGCTTGAGTAGATAAAACATGTGAGATTTCCATTTAGGACATGGAGAAAAACCTGGCATCCATAAATTGTCAATATTTAAGAGAACTGAAGCCTGGGTTAGCAAATTAATTTTTAAAGTGATGTCATGTGACAGAAGATGACCAAATAAATCAAGAGAATAAAATATCAAGAAGAAAACATTACAGTCTTCAAGCAGTGCTGAAACACTGGCATTTACCCAGAAAAATAAGGTTAAGAAACATATTCTACCCATTCAAATCTTTAAATGAAAGAAAATGCCATCCTAAAGCTTGTTTTCAACATTCTATGATGCCTAAGAAATGCTGTCACTCAGTCATTACACTCCCTCACACGGATGTAATTTCCACCCCCACCTAGCGTCATCACAGCTGCTTTTGCTACGCAGCTTCCCAAGGAAAAAAAAAACAGAACAAAACAAAAAACTTCATGTAGGCACAAAATATTTAGAGAAATACTTTAGTAAGCAAGTCTGTGTAACGAAACACACTATTCAATATACCTTGAGACATAAACCACCACGGAATCACTTGGAGGGTGGGGGAAACACACAAACAACTTTGTCCAAAGCCTTGTTCAAGCGGTGGCTGGTTATTAGTACACTCCTCCAAACAGCAAACACAAGATGCAGCATAAAACTTCACATCCCACAGAATCACAGATAACAAAGCTACGAGAGACCCAAAGAGGTGATCTGGGTACCATCCCCGAGGAAATACCTGTAGCTTTATCACTTCAAGCTATGTTTGTGAAGCAAACCTTAAATATCTCAAGTGAGATTTCATTTTCGACCTACCCCTTGTGTTCCAGTGCTTCACTGTTGAAAAGCTTTCCCTAACATCTAACCTGAAACAATCTAGTACAGTTGCTGCTTTCTGCAGGAAGTTTTTCACTCCAGCCAAACTTGTGATGCATTTGAAGCCCTTAGAAACTGTGAGTTGACTCCTCTCAGAAACATGTACCACCACCAGACCAAAACACTGAGGTGAGGTCCTGGCTCCACTTGACTCACTGCAAACAGACACAACGCTCATGGGCACTGTGGGTCTGGCATAGTGGAAAACAGAGGTTGGCACCTCTGTTGAAATACTCTGCATCTTCATAATGTGGTTCAAAGCCAGAGGCTTTCTTGTCCTGGCACCACCCAAAGGCTGTTCCTTTTCTGATCGCGGAATATTCAGAAACACCATTCTCCAGGTTCCCCCTCTCTTCAAAGAAGAAAAGCCAGAAAACTTTCCAGGAGGTACTACCCAGCTTCCCTGGGCACCAGCAGCCAACCTATGCCAAGGCCACGGGGACTGATGCCACCTAGGCCACTAGCTGTGAAAACCAACTTTTCCCCCAAAACCCAAACCAAACCGGCCAAGGCACAAGTCCTGGCACATGCAAAGGGTCGGCGGCCACCCCCTGCCAGCCCACCTCCCCTCCTGCCCCACCACACACCATCTTCACTGCCCTGCAGGCCCCAGGTGGGTGCCACGTTCCTCCACAGCCGCCCTCCCACCGGCCCCCCGCACTGCTCCACACGCTGCCGGCCGTGGGAGAGGGGACGCGCCCCACCTCAGCATCCCCGCACTCACCTTCAGAGACCTCGAACTCGGCTGCTCCATTGAGCTGGTAGAGGCACCAGTCAACCGCGCTCTCACCTGGGGGGCCGCCAACTGGGCAGGGAGGAAAGGCACAGTCAGTCGGAGCACTTCCCGCGGCGGGGGAGAGCGCTGAGGAAGGGAGAAGGGAAAGAGGGCAGCAGAGGGGAGAGACAGAGATGGAGGAGTCGGGAGGAGAGATGGAGAGGGGGGAGGAGAGAACGGACGGATGAGATGGGACCAGGGAAGGCCGGGGGAGGGGGAGCGTTTCAAGATACCCTGCTTATGGGACATGGGTGTTGCCCTCCGAAAAAGCGCCCCGTGCTCTCTGAACTGTTGCTTTGCTCCCAGCGCCGGTAGCTCGGGGCGCCTCCTCCTTCTCCCAGCGGAGCGGGCGGCGCTGGCAGCCGGCACTGCCTCGGGGCGCTCAGGGAGCCGGGGGAGGGAGGACGGGAAGGAGGGAAGGCTCCGCCCGGAGCTCCCGGCGGAGGCGGCGCAGCCTCTCCAGGACCCGTCGCGTCCGGCACCGCCGGCCCTGCCGCCGCCGCCCCAACAGGTGTGAGCGGGCGGGGCGGCCCCGGCACCGCGGCGGGGGTTCCACCGCAGAGGGGCACCGCGGGACGGGGCGGGGCGGCCGGTCTGCCTAAGGAGAGCCCCGGCCGCGGGATGCGATGCCCCAAGCCCGGCCTCCCTCCTGCTGTTGGTTCAACTTCAGTCATGAGCGGGGAGCCAGGTGCTCTTGCCGGGCCGGGCCCCTACCGCAGCGCTCAGTCACGCGTGTTCGGCGTGGCCAGGTTGACGACCGCGGGTGCTTGTCCACAGCTGCACCAGGAACCCTGGAGAACACCACACACCAGGGCATCACCAGTGCTGGTGTCCCTACGACCTCTCCCAGCTCACAGCAACAAGCACCGGCAGCTTTCTTTGCTTCACAACCTTCACATCAGTCTTCTTACCATCCCTAACCCATGTGGGCTGTCTTACAGATAAAGGCTGCGAATGCTGTGTGCACTGTCAGGTTTTATATATGCTGAAATCACTGCAAGGCAGGAGAGTGGTTTTCATCTGGTCTGTGGACCCTTGTGGATCTGCAAACCACCGTTAACAGTAAGTAAGAAAGCAAACCTATCATCAAGTAAGCTTAAGTGCTCTGTGTAGTGACCTTTGCCTCCACTGCAAAATTTTTAGGGGAAAAGTCTTTCAGAAAAGACTGAAACAGGCAGCTAGAGTGAACTTATGTTAATAAATGCCTTAATTGTTACAGACATCCATCCCAAAAACACAACAGGAGGGAAATGCACAGGTATGTTAATTGTTCTGTTCACCAGGTGGATTTGTTGATATTTATTCTCACACAACCATGACTGCTTAGCTTATTTAAGATACAGTACAGGAAGATGATAATCAAGCCACACTATGTGATTAGGAGCCAACGAGGTTCAAATATCAATGTAGGCAGCTGTCATGGCACAGTTACACTGGCTCCCCCATCTAGCTTCCTGCTGTTTGTGAAACAGCATGTAAATGGTGGGGAAGAATTATTTTGGGCATTAATTCTACTTGGTATACCTACATTCACCTCTTTTTGCAGCCAGTGAAGACCCTCCTGATGCATTTCGGTATGTAAACCATGGGAAGTTTGATTCAGTTTTTCCAAATAAAATTATTCTCTATTATATTCTTCTGCACTGCATCCAAGATAGTGTCACACTGTGGCCTTTGTGAAAGCATAAGGAGGACAATCACACTTCTTGAAAGAAATAGGTTTTAAATGGAAGCAACATTCTGCAAACACTCTCAGCTCCTTTTAGAAACAAAGCAAAATGCCAACACTTAAGCTTTCCTGGGAACTTCACCTAAATTACAAAGATCATAATGCCTTCTGAGGTAAAAGCACACCAGTTCATTTAGACAGTGTGTGTGTGTATATATATCCCCAAGCCATATGTTCACTGGATGTGCACTAGCTTTCTTGGAACTGGAAAGGTTTAAGCTGATGATTTGAGGAAAAAAAGAATGTCATAGAGATGTATTAAAGTAAAGCTTCATCCAGCTGCTTACAACGATACCAACTTCCCCTACAAATTACCTACAGACCATGATTGCTCTTCATGACAACATATGATCATCTATAAAATGAACTTTAGCATTCCAGTGTTAGAATCTTTTTGAAGAAAACTAGCCCACCTTATAAATTAGGAAAAAAAAGGTCCCTGTTCTGAGAGAATCCTTCATTGTAGATTTGATTTTTATAAAATGTAGCAATTTTATGCTGTTCAGTGTTACTTACATGGCATTTTTTCATTATGTACTTCAAACTTTTACTAACTTGGTATCTCAAAAAAAATCTCCACATATGTAGGTGATTCCTTTCCTTTCCTTTGGGGATAGATGCAAATCACTTTCACAGCCTGTGGTCTGTTTCTACAGCTGTCTTGAATATTGAGATGAGTTCGTTTTCACTCAAGAGCCAGCTAGTCCAGTATGAATTCATCTTCTACTTTCATCAGTATAACTCTGTAAATGGATACTCTTAAACTATTTATGATTTTTTCCTTCAGAAAGATGACTGGCTTAACTAGGTTTGGAAACTAGTAATGGTAAGTCAACATGCACTTGAAGGTGGGAGCAGGTTACCTCCTGCATTATTGGAAATGAGCCAATGTATTTTTGGTGGTTTTTTTTGGTAAGGGTTTTTTTTGTTGGTTTTGTTTTGATTTTGGTTTGGGTTGGTTTTTTTTTATAATTTGATAAATCCAGTTTAAATAGGATCAGGTCAATGACATAAAATTTAATCTTGCTGTATCTTTAAAACTTCAAAGATGCAGACAGTAATCTGTAATGAACTATTCTACCCTGAAATGAAGAGCTTGCATTCAATACAAAATAATTTCCTCAAAAAAAAAAAACAAAACCCTTATTGATTTATAGCTGTCCAAGAGGCAGAGCTGAACATTTCTCTGAGCAATTTCGGTTTTATAAGAAAACCAGCCCCAGAGTTATTACCAAGAGACACTAGGACCCCCCTGGGGCTGTGGTTTTAACTGGCTCTTGCACCCTGCTGTAGGCATCTCAAATCCCCACCTGGAGCACTGTGTTCAGCTCTGGGGACCCCCAGTGTAAGGAAGGTATGAACCAGAGGAGGACCCTGGACATGATCAGGGCCCCCCGGTGAAGAAAGGCTGAGACAACTGCAGTTGTTCAGCCTGAAGAAAGAAGGCTCTGGAGAGACCTTATAGCAGCTTTCAAATATTTAAAGGTATCATCCAGGAAAGCGGGAGATGGATTCTTTATTGGGGAGTGCAGTGGTAGGATGAGGGGTAATGGCTTTAAATGAAGGAGCATTGATTTAGATTGGCTACTAAGAAGAAATTCCTTACAGTGATTGTGGTGAGACAGTGAAACAGGCCAGGCAAGCTGCGAATGCCCCATCCCTAGAAACGTTAAAGACCTGGTTGGATGGGGCTTTGAGCAGCCTGGTCCAGTGGGATGTGTCCCTGCGGTGACAGGGTTCGGAACGAGGTGATGTTCGCGATCCTTTCCAACCATTCTACGAGCACCCGCGGAGCCGCTCGGCGCTTACACCGCCAACACCCCCGCACCCCACAACCCTCCCATTCAAAGACAAGCCCGGGTTGCTTTTGTTGTTGTCGTTTTCCAAGCAGGCGGCTCCGTGCTGCGGCGGCGCGGAGGCCGCAGCGCCCGCCCCGGGGCCGCTGTGGCGGGAGGCGGTGCCGGGACGCGGAAGTGCAGCGGGAACCGGCGGAGCCGCCAGAGCCGCCCTGCACCCCCCGCTCCTCCTGCTGCTGCTGCTCTGCAGCCCCCTCCTCCCGCGGGCCCATGGCCGTGAGGGGCTGCGGGCCTTCGTGGTCGCCCACAGCCACATGGACGTCGGCTGGGTTTACACGGTGCAGGTGCGGAGCGAGGCCGGCCGGGGTGGATGACGGCGCGGCCGCCGGGGTAGGGCCAGTGCCGGTCGGGTGCTGGTTGAGCTTCTCCGCTACCCGGCTCTGCTCGGTTGTCCGGGCACGCTCGCAAAACTACCCGGAGGTGTGTAACGCGGGTGGTGGGGTGTCTCCCTGCCCGCCGGGAACCGCGAAAGGCTTTGCACGGTGCATCCATCTCCATCCCCAGATCGGCTCGGAGCGTGGGAGCTCCGTCCCCCGCTGTCTCGGCATCCCGGCTCTCTGGGCAGGCACGCTCAGATGAGGGGCAGTGCCCGTGGGTTTCGGGTTTGTGCGTCCGCCTGTGTGCTGCAGGATGCTCCTGATGGATTGTTGTTTGTTGGTTTGTTATATTTGGATAACATAATCTTTTTCTTATTTAAAAAGATGGGGTTTTGTATAGGAAACTTGCCTGAATTAAAACTATGGATTCATATTTTATCACACCCATTAACTTTAGGTAGGTGAGAGATCTATATGTTAATCACTTTAAGATGTATGTATTATGGTGTGCTTTCTTAAGCAAGTACCAGTAGTTTAAGTAGAAAAGTCTTATGGTGAGCATAAAAATAGCTGTGCTATAACATGCAAATAATTTTGTTTCAAGAAAACACAGACCTTGCAAGAAATTTTAGGATCTCTGCTATTGTCTCTAGACATTGTGTATGACTTGAAATTTTAGGGTGGAAGAGACTGTAAGGGTGGAAGACTGGATCTGGTTAGCAGAAATTGTTCTAGCAAAGATACATGTACATGAAGAATCTTCATGGGCATAACTTTAATGTGCTGTTGTTCATTTGATCCTGTAGGATAATCTATAACCCTGTGATAGGTTATTTGATCACTGCATCTGCCATGTTGACATTTCAATCAAATCCATAGGCCTCACTCTGGAGTACAAGTTGCTTTAGGAGCAACATGGGATAGATGCACAGATTCTGGATAATTCTACATCAGCAGTCCTTCTAAGAGTTCTATGACAGTTTATTTTTACTTTATCCTAAAGCATCAGGTGGGATGGAGTTATTCTTCATGACTAAAACTTTTAGGGCCATAGCAGTTCGGCTTATGTGTCAAACCAAACAAACTAAACAAACAGCACACATCTGCAGCACAGAGTCATGATCATTCTGATAAAACTATTCTGATAATTCAGGCCATCAGAAGAGTAGAAATGGAAGAATAAACTATGCATTTGGGATTTCAAACTATGTTGGTGCAAAGGCTTCTCATTTATGGCATTGCTGATTTAAGGTAAAGTATGAGGGACTGGGTGAGCTGTTCCAAGTACATTAGAAAATGTGAGTTGGTGTCTGTAGGGGAAACCATGATCTTGGGGGAAACCATGATCTCTGGGGACCTGACTAGGGTGTATTTTGGAGCAGAAGGACCCACAGGCTGTGTGTAATAAGAGAGAATTTGGGCATTTTGAGTGTGCAAAGGAAGCAACAATGTGAGTTTTTTGATCTCTCTCCTCTCAAGCCCAATGACTGTTCAGAGCAGCCCATTTGATACAGGCAAAGCAGTTTATTTTCTACTTTCTTTTTTTTTATTTCCAGGAAAGTATGCATGCCTATGCAGCAAATGTCTACACATCTGTTGTAGAGGAACTCATGAAAGGAAAGCAGCGCAAATTTATTGCTGTGGAGCAGGAATTCTTTCGACTCTGGTGGGATGCAGTAGCCACAGATACTCAAAAGCAGCAGGTAAGTTGTACTAGAGCCCTGTTTCAAAGTACTTCACTATTTGCTTTTTACCAGGTCTCGTG
This sequence comes from Ceyx cyanopectus, assembly GCA_013401355.1. Classification (NCBI taxonomy): domain Eukaryota; kingdom Metazoa; phylum Chordata; class Aves; order Coraciiformes; family Alcedinidae; genus Ceyx; species Ceyx cyanopectus. Next base: position 5,562 of record VYZU01053067.1, on the reverse strand, counting down.
TGAGCTGTGTGAATATGGTACTTCTTATGAAAGGACCTTAACTGTAAAGGCAGTTGCCAGAGGTTTTAACCCCAGTTATAGATGAAAGCAGCCAGAGGTACTGACCTTTACACTGAAGACTCTACAGTTCTTGTTTCATCAGTGATTTTCTTATCTGGGGGCCTGCACATATAAGATGTGGGTGTTTCTGAAAGAGGCTGCACCAATATTTGTTAAACATCTGAAGTTCATAAACTGCTGCCTAACAGTGATTGCAGGAAGGAACTTCTATTTATTTCCAGTTAAAAAAACAGCCAAAAAGCTGCCATGTGTAAACAAAGGTAGAAATGTAACAAACAGGTGACTGTAGATTCAACAGCAGCAGCTTTCTTCGGTTTGTTTATTTATAAACTGTGATTCTTTTCCGTTTTTAGAGCTTTAGTTTGAAGATTCGTTTGTTGTGGTTTGTTGGTTGTTGTTTTTTCTAGTAAAGATGTGAAAGTTTATTTGTCATTCTTTACACCTGCATGAAACTAACATGCTGAAATTAAGGACTGGGCTGATAGCCAAGCAGCTGGTCATATCTTGCATTGCAGTGCAAAAAAAGTTTTGGACCCTAAATCTAGAGGATATACAGGTGCAGCTTCCCATAGGTACTGAGAACTCCATGGTCTCTTTTTTACCAGGGTCCAGCCAACAGGCCCATACTAATTGCAGTGCATTATGTTTCAGTTTGTTTAAAGTGTCATATTAAAAAAAAAATTAAAAAAAAATCCCTCTTGGCTGTTTGGTTTTTTTTTCTTTCACCAAATTCTGAATGTTCTTTACTGTTTAGTATTTAAATAATAGCTTACAACCTGTGTGCAGCTGACATATATATGAGAGGTTCTGCTGTTTATAGGTATTTGTTTGAGCATTTTACTTGTATTTGCCTATTGCAGGTTTTTTTTGTTGTCTTTTTTTAATAAGAAAACTGGACTGTAAATCTGGGGTAGGGGAATTAATGCATAGGAGGTACTTTATGCAGGTCCAGAAGAACATGTTCTGTTAATTCAGATATGTTACAGTGCTGTAACCCAAATATAAAGGCCTGTGTTTCTAATATCTATTCAAGGTATTATGTGGAATCCAGGAGAGTAAATGTGCATCCCATTTAATCTCAATAGTGCAATACTAGTACCTATGATTGAGGCTTTAATTTCCTAGTCTAATTACTGATAATTGTTGCTTTTACACATTTTCAGTCAGTCCTCTAGTTACTTTATAGTTGCTTCTCTGAAAATTAAAATTGCTAAAACCAAATTCATCTTCAA
>VYZU01053064.1:0-15272 GCA_013401355.1 Ceyx cyanopectus | reverse complement strand
AACATCTGTGAATCTGTGATTTAGCAAAGGCATATGCAAATTATTACACCTATTCAACAGTAGTCTAGTGGAGAAATTAAGGCTGGAAGACAATGGACTAGGAATTTGGCAGAATCAATGTGTAAACCATAGCAAATCACAAGCTGAACTAAGTCAACAATGTAATACAGCAGCAAGACAGACAAACACCACAATGGGCTACATAAATAGGAGTGCTGACCTATAGGCAACCGAAGGAATCCTTATGCCGTATGCACTCTAGCAGCTCCTTACTCAAGATGAGGATCTCTTAGAAAGACCATAGTCAAAAAGCAAAACTGATCAATGAAAACCTCACCTTCATGAAACAATGGAAAGGTCTGGGTTTGGATGAAAAAACACAAAAGTGGGTAGCAGGAAGAGTGGAACGACTTTTCTGATTTTAGTACTCTTTTATGTTCATAGAGAAACAAGAAACACACTTTTGAACTGCAAGACATCTTAGACTTTTGTGGGACAAAGAGGATAATGAGCCACTAGAAATGACCATGTGCCCTTGCACTGTGGAGATTCCTTAGAGAATAGCCTTGAAAATAGGTTAAGTAAACATCTGCTAGGAGATGTGGGCATAGCTGATCCTCCTCAAGAGTTCTGCAATGGACAAATGGATCTGTACAGATGCACCGCCAAACCTTCACTTCTACAAATGTCAGCCATTGTCAGCCTGAGGTCATGCCATTCTAAAAATTACCACTAGAGTACTAGAAGATCATCTAGTCCAACCCCCCTGCCTGAGCAGGGTCACCTAGACTAAGGCACCCAGGAAAAGATCCAGGCAGGTCTTGAATGTCTACGGAGATGGAGACTCCACAACCTCCCTGAGCAGCCCTTTCCAGAGCTCTGACACCCTCACTGGGAAAAAAGTTCTTCCTTGTGTTGACCCTAAACCTCTTGTGCTCCAACTTGCACTCATTGCCTCTTGTCCTGTCATTGGATGACACTGAGAAGAGTCTGGCTCNGCCATTGGCCTTCTTGGCCACGAGGGCACATTGTTGGCTCATGGTCATCCCCCTGTCCACCAGGACCCCCAGGTCTCTTTCTCCAGAGCTGCTCTCTAGTACATCAGCCCCCAGCCTGTACTGATACATGGAGTTGTTGTGCCCCAGATGCAGCACCTTACACTTGCTTTTATTAAATTGCATTAAATTTCTCCCTGCCCAGCTCTCCAGCCTGTCCAGGTCTCTCTGGATGGCAGCACAGCCTGCTGCTGTGTCAGCCACTTCCTCCAGTTTGGTGTCATCAGCAAACTTGCTGATTTACTTCAATACAGACTTTTTTCTGTTTCTTCAATTTTCTGGTGCACATCTTTATGTATTTTGTTTGAGAAACAGCTCCCAAAAACATCAACATTTTTAAGTTTAGCTTGCAACTAATTCTTATTCTTAAAAAGTATAATTTAGTGTTTGCCTAGGGATTTAAATAAAAAATCATCACATAATTTGTATCTTCACTACTATGTTGTTAAATGACATTCTCATCCTCTCTCATTTTATAACAACACAGAGCCACTATTAGATGCCCTCTATCACCAGAACTCACTTGGAACATCCTTTTCCTCATCCAACTCCTAACAAAAGCTAACATTTAGTAATAGTAAGCTCTGCCGTCTTTCCCTCCTCTCATTTTTTAACAGCATAGACAAGAGAACTACTGCTAAGTATGAATTAGCTATGGCATACCCTTTGTTCTGTATGTGATGGTTTTCTGGTTTTGGGGTATTTGAACATTTCCATTAATTTTGTTTCAGTGCTTACATTTTCTAAAGATCCTTCTACCTGTTGTTTATTCTCTCCCACTCCCTGAATTTACTCTTTTCTGCCACAAATAAGAGAAAAATAAGTTTTCCTTGGTGTATGTGTGTAACTCCGCTACATCTGCATGTGAGTACAGCTTGGAGTACACCTAATTTAAATTCCTTTAATACTGTAGTCCTGGTACTTTCATGTTTGATATTTGGACTTATCACAGGTATTAAATTTTAGTAAGAGTATACTCTGTTTCAATTATGTGACCACACAGGCTCTTAATGGGGCATATCTCTTCTATTAAATGCCTGTATTACTATTCTGAACTTCTTTGCACATGGGGGCCTACAATCATGCTTTTTCGAGTCATCCAGGTAAGCTGGTGAGGACTATGGTATCAAACTCCTTCCTTTCTTTATGATAATAATTTAGACTAAGTTAAAATAAGTTCTCTTTTCTCTTAACTGAGCACTAGTCTTCCAAATTCAGCTACTTATTTTGCAAAATTTCCTTTTGCCTCTCATCAGGAAAAGTTTTAGAAAATTGAAACAGCCACTCCTCCCATTCTTTCTGATAAATTGATCTTGTTACAAAACATCATCTCTGTGCCATCACTAGGAACTCAGGTCTCAAATGAACAAATATTTTTAAACTTTTTGGATTTGCTGGCTTTAAATTTATAAACTCCCAATTAAAACAAAACAAAACAAAAAAAACCACCACAAGAACTTTTGGCAAATCAAATCAGCATTTACATTATCTAAAACCCCACATCTGCATATCTAACAGTGATTCCTGGCCTACATCTCAATCTTAGCATTTAGGTGTCTTTTGGCAAATCATGTGTGTTCTTTGCAGACAGAAAACTGGAGGGAAAAAGTAGTCTGGCACTTGGCAAGTGTGGGGAGGAGGTCACTAGACCTACTGAAAAATTACTGGAAGAATACAATTCAGAGAGGAAAGGTGTGATCTGGAAAAGTGCTGACCCATCCTCAGCCCTTGCCTAGAATTAAGAAAGAAAAATGAATAGAAGGATCTAAAGTTTACTCCTACATTAATAAAGCATTTCTCTTCCTTGTTGGAACCACAGATATCTCTATTTCTTCCATTCTTCCATCATCTTTGGGGTATCAACTGTTTGTTTCTCCCGCTTTCCTGCACCTTCAAGGAAAGTCCCTTGGCTGAATGAGAAACTCCTGCATCTGATTACAGCAACCTGAAACTGATAAAGCACCACTTTCTAGAAGAGCACAAACCTATAAAATCTTCCCTTATTTTGAACCCCACACATTTCAAATAAACTCATATGCCCAGAGTCAGTTACTGGAACTCCTCCTCTTCATTGATACAAATGAAGAAGGGAGGGGAAAAAAACATAAGCTTTTCTCAAGAGCAGAAAAGCCTTCAGCATCAAAGCCCCAAGTAGCATCCCCAGATTCAACCAGAATACACCCAACCTTACCATTGCAGGGCACACACAGAAAATAAAATATTTTAAGGAAATAAATGTCAAAACTATGATTGTCTTCTCCCATAGACACAAATTAAAAGGTAGATNTCACAGCTACTGCAAGATAGAAGGGTAAAATATGTCAACAAGGAATACTTCAAGTTACTCCATAAGGTATGTAACTTAGAACAGCTCCCTGTCTGCTCTGTCCTATAGTACCTTATGACACTCCTAGAGAGCTTGCTAGTACAGGCCACTTTCTTAAAAGACCCATATAAAAAAGAAAAAAAGAATAGAGGCAATTTTTTAACATGACGTAAGAATTTACTCACTAGAGAAACTACTAATTGAACTTCAAAGGCAGGCCAGAAATTCTTGTGATACATNCAGCAACCTGAAACTGATAAAGCACCACTTTCTAGAAGAGCACAAACCTATAAAATCTTCCCTTATTTTGAACCCCACACATTTCAAATAAACTCATATGCCCAGAGTCAGTTACTGGAACTCCTCCTCTTCATTGATACAAATGAAGAAGGGAGGGGAAAAAAACATAAGCTTTTCTCAAGAGCAGAAAAGCCTTCAGCATCAAAGCCCCAAGTAGCATCCCCAGGTTCTCAGATGTTTCACAAGTTATCACTCTATAAGCTGCTGTTCCTTTCTCCAGTCTATTGAGAGTATTAGCAGCAAACCACAAATTTGTATCCAATGAGAAGCTGTGTTTACAAGAAATGAGAAAATTCATGGAAGCAAGATGACATACCAGTATACCATAAATTTCAGGGCTATATCAAAAGAAAGCTTCCTTCTTTCACTGTATAGTAAGTAATCTCCACACTATCAATAGTCATATTTACTCCAATTGTACAAAATGCTACAGACTGCATGTCTAAATCTCAGCAGCTGCCAAAAGGGAAACAAACTTTCCCAGACGTCATCAGACAGATAGTTTGCTCCAAAAGAAAGCTCTGCTTATCACAGCTACTGCAAGATAGAAGGGTAAAATATGTCAACAAGGAATACTTCAAGTTACTCCATAAGGTATGTAACTTAGAACAGCTCCCTGTCTGCTCTGTCCTATAGTACCTTATGACACTCCTAGAGAGCTTGCTAGTACAGGCCACTTTCTTAAAAGACCCATATAAAAAAGAAAAAAAGAATAGAGGCAATTTTTTAACATGACGTAAGAATTTACTCACTAGAGAAACTACTAATTGAACTTCAAAGGCAGGCCAGAAATTCTTGTGATACATGGGAAAAAAACCCAAACAAAAAAACCAACGCTATGCATTTGAATCCTGATACTGCATGTTTTGAGTTAAAGCCCAGTCAATGAAACATAGAACAGTTCTGCAGCTTCTACTGATGCTTCACTGTGTTTGCCATTTCATCTTTAATGAAGCTATGGTTGTCATAAAAATGACATTTACAGTAACCAAGTACTGAAGCCTAAAGTTCTGGGACAGGCATTTAATAGGCCTTACATGAAGACCTGCTAATTTGACTGTCAGTTCAAGTGGGCCCTACTGTCCAAATCAGAAGCTCCAAACTGATGCCACTAACTGCATCAACTAAAATCACTGACTTTCAAATTATATCCTGCTGCTTCTGTCAGTCAGTGAGGGGACTTACTGTCTCTATTGTTGTGGTATGTAACCTTTGTTAATACAATGATACATCTAAGATGCTGTTTCTGTGCTTTTCCAAGCCACAGGTGAAGAAAATGAATTACAGTCTCACTAGACTGTGTAAGAATTAAAGTATCTTTGAAGAACACGCTTCTCTGTCTACTGTCAACATTGGTAATGGTAAGAAAATATAGGATAAAGGAGAGGTATGATGAAGCAATTTGTAGGAAATTAAGAACATGTAGCCTGGAAAAGCATTAAATAGGACAAATACTAAATAGGATTCTTTTTCAATTGTGCCATGTGCCCTAAAAACGAATGGAAAACTCCTCTTTTCAATAATCAGAGAAGCTAAAGCTTCAAATTTCTGAAATAAAATATGAAGACCACTGAAGAATTTTAAGAACAGGAGTTTATAAGAAGCTCTGAGTTGCAGAAGTTCTCAGCTGTTCAACAGCAGGTGATCTCAAGGCCTCTTTTAATGTCCCTTTTTGCCATCTATTTCTGACTAACTCATGCAGTCATTCATGCAGGCTTTGTAGCTTTCCTGTCATCACTACAGTAATGAACATGGACTGAAGAAATATTTCAAGACTCAACTGGATATCCTCCAAATCACACAAGCACCACAAAAAAAAAAAAGAAAAAAAAAAGGAAGCTAAATTATGCCTATTATCAGAAATGCACCAAATATCAAAAACTGGGAGAATAGAGGCTGCCTGCTATTTACAGTTCACAGCCTTTGTAAGTCTACAGTTTGTCTCCACTGACCAACTTAATGCAGCTTTCAATGCCATATTTCCATAAACAAAATTTTGCAAATATTGCCTACTCTTAACTGTTCTACACATAACCTACTCTAAACTCTTTTTCACAGCACCTGGCATCTCCACTCATGCAAAAGTAACAGAAAAAGACCTTCAGAACCCGTGTTTTCCATTATTTACTTCAGCTCTAATCATGTAATTAACTGTTGTCAGAATACTCCTGCTTTACAACTTTGCAATTGCACCTACCTGACATTCATTTTTACACACAGCTTCACTACCACTTATCATTAATATTTTAATTCCATTCTTTTTCTGGGTTATTTGTACTGAGTCAGTTCTTTGGGCCTCCTGTGATAGGTTTGGATTTAGCTTTTTGCACCTTACTTCTTAAAGGTGAGATCAGAAATTTATGTTAGCCAAAAATATTATGCTTAATGAATTACACTAAAAATCAGGTGATTTTTTGATGTATATTTTTATGATATTTGTAATTGCCTCCATCAAGCAAAAGTAAAAAGCTCAGATCTTACTGCCACTTGCAATTTTATTTATAATATTTCAGCTTACCTAGAAAATACACTATCTCCAAAGCCAAAGTTTAATTTCCTGGCAATAGCTTCTACAGTATTCAGATATCAAGCATGTGAAGTTCTGACTCAAACTGAGAGGCTCACTGGTTATCTCTTTCAGTGTTTTAATAGTGTATTCAATTATAAGATTGTCTTTCAACATCTCGCATCCAATACAGATTTCTTTCAATTGCTTGCAATTGTCTCTCAATAATAAATAGTAGATTCTTGATCCATTCTCATAATCTTTTGCTCTTCCTGTTTTGTGTCACATATCTTCCTGCTTTTCCAGANCCATTTGGATTATTCTGTGAACCCTAAATTCTCAGATTATAAATTCTATGTAGAAACCACATCTTGTGTAAGCATTAGCAGGGAATAAAAGAACTGACTGACCACCAACATACTAAAGAATGTGCTGTCACAGAAATAGGATTTGGAGATTATTTTGCAAGAAATTATCAGAAACTTAATACTAGCCATCATAAAACAATGCCCATGAAAGGAAATCCTGCAAAGGTCTTTGTGCACACTTCTTGGGGTATATAACAGTAGAGCACTGAACATTGTGTTGGCATCGCACAATGACACCTAGTACCCAGTTACTACAATCCAATATACATATAGAAAACTCTGTGGAATTTCTTCAAATATTCTCACCGTCTGCTTCTTGTTCTTAAAGGCTGATTACAGGCAGAAGATAAGGAATCTCCTACCAGTCTAGTTCATATTATTACTAAAGTATTCTTTTTCATGCATTCATAATTTAACCTTCTTTTATATTCATCTTCCACTCACACTCTCCCTATCTGCATAACAGTACTGGCTCCTGTCACAGATGGTTTCTTTTCATCTAGAAAAGAGAGAAATGTATTTTCCAGTTTTTCATTATTTATAATCTCTACTTTCTCTCATTCCTACCTGTATACCTGATCAGTAATGCATCTATTATTAATATCCCATGGGTGTATACATGGCACTTTCACTGATAGTTATGAAGCAGTCATGACTTACTACATTCTTTCCTTAATTCAACATGAGGTTTGGACATGAAAACCTCTCGGACTTAGCCAGTTGGCCTGACAGAAGACAAAAAAGGGAAGAAGTCCATCCTCCAACAAAGGAATTGTTGCTTATTTTGGCATGTAAAGGCCCAGGCAGGAATACAGAGAAACACTTTGACCAGAAGATGTGTATAAGACAAAACAGAAGACATCAATGCAAAAACCTTTCTGCTTGGTTTCCAAAATAGCAGTTTCAAGCTAGAGGTTCAATTTTGTCATGAAAAACTTTCTTGAAATCTTTTTACCTCCAACTGGGATTAACATTTCCTACCTGCCCAAGTGCTCCAAGAGGAAAGTTGGTATTCACTTCTGCAAGTAACTACATTTTTAGACACCATGTTTTGTGCTACCTCAGTGTCCTTTTCCAGCTTTTCTTATGTAAATTATTTATCTTAATAGACTGCACAGCTGTCTTATTCAGGCTGACAATGATTAGGAATGGCTGAGATGCTCACTTCAAACTTTTGAGTCAGTGATTCAGTATGTAGAAACTCATTCTACAACACAAATAATAATCTGATCTCACTTTGATCCGGTTGATGTGAAAGTCCTGCTGTGTAAATGCAGCTGCATTTTTGTGAAGCTCATGTATAAGATGAGACCTTCTGCACCTGTAAATGTTTATTTCTAAACTTTCCATTCATGTAAACTACAGTCTAGAAAGACTGTGCTTAGATGTTTGCCCTCGAGTGAAAAAATTAATTATATTTTACGCACTCACCTTGATAAACTTTACATACGCAATTCATATTTCGAGGATAACTGCCAGGAATACCTAGGATACTGGGCACAAACTCTGTCAGAAAAAGTTATTTTAGGACACTTCAAACAGCAACTATGCCTAGCTGTAGCCGGGGGGAGGTTAATTTTTCAGCATGATGGAATCCAGTGAGAACCAGGTGTTTGTTTCTTCACTCGCAGTTCCACCTCGAGACGCACCTCGGTCGTTCCAAGAACTTTCTCACGGAGTGATCAATGATTTACCCAGTCCAGGTGTTTTCTAGCCAAACATCTGCTGGCTCCGCAGAGCACAGGTGCTTCCCAATCGGCTTGGCACAGGCCGGGGAAGTCTTCCTAGAACGTCGGCATCCGAGAGCCTAATTCTCGCCCCTCATTTCTCAACAACCCCAAAGGAAAGTGAGCGGGCTGCGGTAGAGCAGAGGGGGCCGCGGCGGCGGCCCGGCCCCCACGCTGGGGCAGACCCACAATAGCCCCAGCCTCCCGGGCGCGCTCATCTTCCCCGCAGGACCCCGGCGGCCGCCGCATGCCTAGCAGCCGCCCCGGGGCACCAGGGCCACCCGTCACCTTTTCCTTCCTCACGCCGCGCAACAGAAAAGCGGTCGGGACGCCCCCCGCGGCGGGCCGCTGGCCGCAGCTGCCACGTCCTGGCTGCCGGGGACACCGGCGCTCGCTGCAGGACGAGGTTCTCTTGTACTGGCGAATTTTTTCTTGGCAAGGGGCAAAGGCGGGTGCCCAACGCAGAGCGCAAAGTTCAGCCGCCGCGGAAACAGCGCGACGGCGGGAAGAGAGAGCCGGCAGTGTACCTCGCGTCCCCCCTACCCCACGCCCCCAACCGCCGGCCCGCGGGCGGCTCTGCGAGGTCCGTCTCGTTCGGCACCTGGCCGCGGAGGGGGGAGTTGCGGCCGCAGCCCCGACCCCTCCGGAGAGGCTCCGGCGTACCTGCCCCCGCGCATCACCTCCTCGGGCCCGCGGCGGGAGGCTAGTGCAGCGGGAGACTCCGCAAGCCGCCCTGCGGCGGCGGCGGGGCCCGCGGCGGGGCCGGGGTCGTGACGCGACCGTAGAGCTGCCCGTCCGTTGCCCTTGCCCCTGCCCCGTAGGCGTTGGGCGGCAGCAGCGGACCCTGCCCGCCCGCCTGCCGGCGCCCGCTCGGAAGTAGTTGTAAGGAGGGTTACCTGTCCTATATTGACGTATCCGTATTTGCTAGCTATCCTGTTGGCCTCCGGGAGTCCCCCCGTTATCCGCACAGCCCAGTGGTTGGTGTACAGGCGCGTCCTGCAGGCGGGCAGCAGGAACCCCAGTACCAGAGTGAGCCGACAGAGAAGGTCCCCGCCGCCTCCACCTCCCCAGCAGCAGCGGCGCTTCCAGCCCATCTTCTCCTCCGCACACAACCCCCACAAAACTTCTCCTTCCTTCTTCCGAGGCTCTTTTTCCTCCTGCGCCGGCGGCGTGTCCTCCGAAGTTACCCCGAGGAGGAAACTAGGAAGAGCCTGGAGTAGTGCATTGAACCGCCCGGGTGTTAAATGATAAGGGTTTGGAAAAATAGTTATGACCAGTGATTACTGCTGTCCCTTCCTCCCGCTCTTCGTGGATTAAGTAACTTGCTTGCAGATCTTCTCTCACAGTTTCTAAGCGCCAGCTTCTCTCTCTCTCTCTGCCCCAGCTACATGGGAAGTCGTCTCTCCGCGGGGTGGAGGGCTCCGTCTCCCTATCTCCGCGCTTCCCTGCTCTCTGACTTCCTTCCCCCTGCCAACGATCTTCTGCCTCCTCTCCCGCGTCTGGCTTTTCCTCGCCTTCCCTCTTTCCTTCTCTGCCCAGGGTCCGTGAGGAGCGCGGCTGCGGCTGCAGTCAGTGTGTGAGTGTTGGCAGCTGAGCGCTTCAGTTCACTCCGGCTCGGCCACCTCCCTCTCCCCTCCCTCCTCCTCCTTCTCCTCCTCCTCCTTCTCCGCCCGCCCTCGCTCCCGCCCGCTCGTTAGCGCCGAGGGCCGGGGGAAATGGCAGCCGCGCCAGTCCCGCACTCCGTCGCCCCCTGCGCTCCCAGGCCCGCGGCCGCCGCCGGCCCCAGACGCCGCCGGCCCGAAAGCTGGCCCTCGCCCGCGCCGGTCTGGGATGTCGCCGCTCCGGCGGCGTGGCTGCGGAAGCCGCGGCGAAGTCCGGGGCCTGCGGCAAGGCCTCGTGCCGGGCACCGGCTGCGGCCCCCCCGTCCTGCCCTCGCGGGGCGCCGACGGTAGGGAGAGGCCGTGGAAGAGTTCGGGCTGGGACATGAACAGCCACAAAGCTCCTTCACCGGCAGCCACGGGCTGGGCCTTTATGGGAGTCTGGAGGCCATTATTTTACAAAAGTTGCTCAGTATCATTTAGTGTTGAACTGGCCTCCAAAGTCCGTTCATCGTCACATGTTCAGAAAGAAATGCAAGCTGCTGCCACTTCAGCAGAGGAGCGGTGGTCTGGATGAGGAGCACAGGCTACTTGGGTGCTCCCTTGTCCCCATCAATGTGCAGTGTGGCTTGCCGGAAGGTCTTGCCTTGACAGGAAGAGCTTCCAGCAGCTGAGTGTGGGCCTACAGAAGATTCTGGTCATGTGGCAGCCCAAATGCCACCAGCAACTGGAGGTGCCTGGGTGGGGGAAAATTCATGTCCAGCCAAGCCCAAACTGTAGCTTACCAGACTAAATCTTTGAGCCACCACAATGGCTTTGGACAACCTATTGATGTGCTCTTTTTTATTGGAAAGCGTAAGCATGTAAAATTCAGTCCAGCAGATAAACTGTGAGGATCCATTACAGGTTGTGAAGAAATATGATAAGAGAAGTACTATTATAATATACTAATGTAAATGAGTTTTGTTTTGTGGTTGGTTTGTTGGGGTTTTTGTCTCCGTGTTACCTAACGTGTCCTACGATGTCAGGTGGACATAATTCTCTTTTTCACAGGCATGGGAAGTATGAGAAGTGCCTCACAGAATGTCATATAGTAACATGGATTTTCTTTTTGCCTTCCACAAAACCTGTGTTGCTACCTTTAAAACAATTGTTTTTCTAATAAAGTAGAAATACTAAAATGCTGACAGCCAAACCCACATTTTCCACTTTAAACCATTCTCTTGACTTGTTAATTTAGCTTCCCCTTACACATCAGTATTATGTTAATGACTAACCTCTTCCCACATCCTCTGATTGTTTTTAAACCTCCTTGTTCTTTATCTTCCAAAAGTTTCTTTGCCAGTGTTTAGCTTTTCCCTATTATTTTTTCCTGTAGTTTGCATTATCATTTTCTCAGTGTATTTCGACATACTGTTTACCTCTGTAGATTCTGAGACATTGACATGGCTCACCTAACCTGGGATTTCACAGATGACAGCTCACCATTTAGCAAATCATTCTTCTACCAACACAAAAATCAACACTTTGATTGGATTCAGTAGGAGCAGTGACACAGACCCAGACAATTATGTCTAGCAGCTAATATTCATAAATATACATTCATTGGATACGACATTAAATCTCCTCTAGCAATTAGCCCTCCTTATTGATTGGTTCAATGGTGATTACACAAGTCAGCTCTCTTCCTATATTTGAAGTGTTTACGTTTAATCATGAATGGTCACCTTAGTGAAGTACATAGCAATCAATGGGTCACAAACCCTGAACCTTGTGCAGTCTCAGTTTGGTTTTTTTAAGAGGATAAATTAAAAATCTATTTTCTGATCTTTTCTCAGTGGCTTTTACTGTTGTTTTGACTGCCTTATTTCCTGCTGTAGATGGGGGGTAGAGGTGAGGGGTGAGTGGGTTCTGGCACAAAAGGCACAAACCACCATCAAAAATTAAAACCATGCATCTACTAGCAAACTTGTCGTGTAGGTCACAATGTTTTATACACAGGCACCAGAGTCACTAGCAATCAGCCTGTCATTGTCCCCAAGTATCTTTTCCTAATGATAAGTTGCATCATGTAGCCTAACAAAAATGTTGTGAAAGTTGCACTATACCTAAAAGCAGTCCCTGAAAAAGGAGGGACATGGATCCCAGAGATATTTTTTTCTTTTATGGTAGACTCTTCTTTGAAGAGGCTGAAGAGGCAGATGGAAATCATAGCTAATGTTGGAAGCATTTGGACATTGGTTGTAATGTGAAGCCTTTGAACTTATTTCAGTGTGAACCCCAACCTACAAAGTTTTGGGGAGTATCTCATCACAGCCACATCCTTAGGGGAGAAATGCACCTCCCCCCTTACACACCCCACCCACTCTACTCCCCACCCCAAAAAAAATAAATTCAGAACTCCTGCATTACTAACCTGTGCCATGATCTAATTCAAGCCATTTCTTTCCACCCCTCTGCTATGATAAACATCATTATATGTCTGACTGCTCAAAATGCAAGTTTCTGTGTGTCTCTGGCTCATCCTTTGCTTGTTGATACTAATCCTTGAATCACTTCTCTGTTGTTAGTTTCAAATGATTGTGATACAGGATTTGACCTCAGTCTCTGTTCTCACTTTCTTCCTATTTGATCTAATTGCCTCTCTTCTCATGATTTTGCCTACCTAGTCCTGAAATGATTCTTTCTAGTCCTTTCCTAGCCTGAAAATCCCTCTGGTTCACTAGTTCTGGCAGCCTCTCTACTGTGGTGTGTTTCATTTCAACTTTCCATCTCTTTTCTATGTGAGTTTCACAGATCAGTGCTCCAGAGATATGTTAGGCACCCCGAGGTCATAATTAAGGAGGAACCCACAGAGGGCATATATATTCAAAAGAAGTGACATCCCAAAGTCCTTCAGAAAGAAGTCCTAGAAGCAGACATGCTGGCCCCTGAAGACCTTCTGGAACTGAACATTTTCAGAAGGAATTGGGGGTACATATTCAGCAGCTTTTGGTGTGAGAAAGTCTGGAGCACAGTAGATGAAAGAATGCACTTCAAGGGAGAGAAAAGATACCTTCAAAGAACAGAGGTTGTGTCAGGGAGTCATTTAGAAGGTGCCTTAGAAAGATAGATAATTTTGGAATCCAGAGAAGTATTCAGATTTCCTTAGTTTCACCCATAACTTTTTTTTATAAACAGTGTAGATAGGTCACTTGATACCAGCCACCATACAATGCAATTTGCTGGCACACAGGTGCTTTGATCTGCAGTATTCAATGCTTCAGGCTTTCCTCAGATTGTATTTACTTTTAACTTCAACTGCTTTTGAAAAAAAAAAATAGTTTATTTGTTTGAGGGTTTTTTTAAATAGAACGCTGATTTTGCACAGTCACTTATATTAGCTTTTTCCTTAGCAAATATCTGCCTCCTTATGCTTTGAGATAGAATGTGATCCCCTTTTTGAGTGATCCCTGTTGACACAAAAAGCCACCTATATATGTCCAAATTCTGAGTGACAGTTTTCACCGGTACATTTAACACTTTTTTGCATTCATCAGCCAATACCTTGAGATCAGGCATGCATCTCACTCTTCCTAGTGTTTAGACTACAGCATCTGTACCCCTAACCCTGTAGTTCACAGCAAAATACATGACTTGTATGCAGCAGTTGCTGTTCCCACTTCTTGTTGATCACTGTGGAAATGAGCACCACAACTAACAGCAGTCCTTAGTGAACCTTCTGGCAGTGCAGAGGAGGAAAGCCCTTTGTCATGAATGTAGGGAAGACAAGGACTAGGGCTTGTGAAAGTATTCCAATGGGATAAAGAGCCAGGGGCAAGAGAAGAAAACAGAAAGAAATTGGGACAGAGATTTGGCAGAGCATTCATCTTCTCCGGGTGTGCTCCATCCCAAGCCTTTAATTCCCCCTGAGCAATTTAATGGTGGAAGTTCAGTGATTCACATAAGGAAATAAAGGGAAGGATCCTTTATTTCATGTCGATACTGAAGAAATAGACTTCGAGTCTGGAACTTGGAATAGGTATGAGTCTGGTCCTTTCCTGATCACTGATAATTGGACTGATACTGCCTCATTCAGTTACTATAAGGACTACTTCCTTTTGATTTTATGAATAAGGCTGCACTGCTTACTATCCATTCTGTTTACCCTGTGGTTTCTTTTACCTTCCTTCTTTGATTGTGTTTATTATATTTTTTGAAGGATTGGATCCCACCTCATTATAGTTCTGACCATACTGGCAGGTGTAATTTCAAAAGGTGCTAGCAATAGTTGCAAAAATGTCTAAAGAGATTCCCACTGCTGTGCCAGAATTCTTGTTTGCCATCTTCTCATTTGTGCAGCTGCATATCTTTGATTGAGCTGAAATCTGACCTGTGTCAAAATAATTACAACTCTAATTATTATTTTTTCTATTATTTTCTCCAGAGATCTAGTTAACAGTGAAAATAGCTGCACTAACTTTATGGGCAACCCACAGTGCATAGCTAGAGTGAACGGCAAAGACAAGGAAAGAAAAGAAGGATGTGGAGGCAGGAATCTTTTTCAGCTGTTTTCAATGCATGACCCAGCATCTTTTGACACTAAATCCTCAGTTCTTTTCAGAAGAACAGCTGCACATTTTTCTTCTCCAGCTTCTCACTGGATTGTAAAATTTCAATTACAGAATCTAATCCACACAGAAAGTAAGCACCAAAATTATATTTCTAATATTTGCCTATGAATTTCAGCTAGTGGAATTATCTTGAGCCCCTCCAGTATGATGGTGGAAAGATAGTTTATCTGAAATGACTCATCTGAGTTAATTCATCCACATGGCAGAAGTTTTGAGTTTTTTCACCCAGATTCACTTAACATTCCAGTTAACTTTTTTCTCAATCATCCTCTAAGTCAAAATTATTACACTTTCNGTCCAGTGGCAAATGAGACTCTAACACAATTTTCAAACTACAAACGTCATTAAAAAAAATGCTAACTAAATATCTTACCTGAAGAGAGAAAATGTAATCCCACATCTTCCAGCATGGCCTGCTTTCATTTCAAGAGTTTTATTTAGGCTAGTTCCATTTGTGCCCAAATACCTCTGAGACACTACTGTAGACCTTTCACTAGGAGACCTGGTATTCAGCTGCTTCACAGCCAACATTCAATACCTTCTTTAGATGTGGGATTGCCTTCTCAGTTCTTGTTCCCTTATCTCTGTTCAGATGCTTCCATGAGACATATATTGTCATAATATTCATGTACACGCCTAAGAAACTAACTTTATGATAGAGTAATTATGCTTAATCTTTGTCTGCTTCTTCTTGAGTGAGGAATTAGAAGTCATGTGTTTAATTTGTAAGAGAACCTGAGCACCTTTTCTGCTGAATAATACGTAGAAATAGTAGTTTT
>VYZU01053062.1:14640-37618 GCA_013401355.1 Ceyx cyanopectus | reverse complement strand
AAAAAAAAAAAGGAATAAAGTGGTAAATTGATGTGTTTATTAATGCTGTGACTCACTAAAATGGCTTAAAGCTGGAAAAAAATGTCATTTAAAAAAGCATCCCATGAGTGAGAAACTAACAACTCAAGCTCAATATAAATATTGCTTAATTTATGCATTTTCAGGATTCTTGCAGAGCCTGTGAAATGCAAACAAGGAAAAATTGGGCAGGTTTTACAGCTTGTGCAACCTTAAAAATGAATTTGTGCTAAGGAACACAAGCCTCCTTCTCCTGAGAGTGTTATTAGCTGCTAAAGCTATGCCTCTGCCTTGGTGTTATGTTGCCTAGTACTCTGCCTTTCATTCTTCTCCCTGTGAAAGAAAAACACTGTTTTCTTCAGGATGATAATCTAGATTAGGAGGCAACACTAGCAGCTTGTTAATTATACATATGCAGAATTGCTCTACTTATCAGGAGGATAAATATAAGCAGCACGGGGCTAGAAACAAACCAAAAAGCCCAAACCCAACTCATTTAGGAAATTGAGTCTTCTACCACAAGCTTACAATTGAAAAAGTACAGCTCAATTAATTATTAAAAAAATTAATAATTTACAGGAGATATATCAACACATACTCAAATCCTGTGGAAAAGAAAAATAATCTGAAAAGCCCATTTTAATCACCTTCAACAAGATGGATATTTTCAGTACTGTGAATGATATACCTCGAAGGCAACTTCATTTTGCAATATGTCATAATTTTCTAAGCCTTTACTGCAATTCCAAGGCCTGTTTTCACAGGGAAGCATCAACTTTACAGCCTCAGCTTGCAAGGATCTACCAGCTTCTTCAAANTAAAATTTTTTATATACACACACATTTAAAAATATATAAAATATATTTTTTTTATATATATAATTTTATAGCCTTCAAACTCCAGCCACTGCTGGGGCAATGGCACGAAGTGCAAGAGAGTGATTTAAGGAGCTCTGCAGAGCAAAACACAAAACCAAATCCAAAAGCTAATGGGTTTTGTGCCATATCAATGTATAAAACTCACTGTACACCAGTGTGACTTAAGCACTATGCCAAGCAAAAGTGGTCCAAATCAATTTTGTTAATTAACTGGGGAGAAGAAAGCAAAATAACTCAATATACTGAGGTATATTCCTCAGTAGTTGTTCTGTGGCTGAAGAGCTAAAACATCTGGCAACATCTGAGAGCATCAAGGAATTATTTTGGGGTAATGTCAAAACATGTTGACATGTTACAAGTTTTCTTGCAGACTCAAGGAAACTGTCACACAGTCATGAAAAGCTTTAAAAAAAGAAAATAAAAGGAAGTTTTAGAGATTGCAGAAGACAGATGAACACACAGAGTCCTGCTACTAGTATGGAATAATTGCAAATACCAAATACCTACTGGCATGGAAGCAATAGGGTGGTATATTTGCTATTTCTTTGTTGCATTGACAACAGGAAAACAGGATAACTACCAAAATACTGAATGCTGGAGCACATTTCTATTGCCTTCATAGCTTGCTGAGCTGATAGGAAGGCAGAGCTGAGCCACAGCAACACCTCACAGCTCATTTCTCTGGAATCAAGGAGAGCTTTAAAGGAATGCTTGCAGAATGACTGGGCTAGATAAGAAATGCCTCAGCTAATTTTGGCCAGGTCCCAAAGTGAAACGGTTTAACAGAATAGTTTAAATTTGGAAAGTGGTTAAAAGAAGTTATCTGGATTGTGACACTAAGATAGGACTTGTGGAAAAACAACAGCACAGAAGAAAACCAGAACTGACAACACACAACCAAAAAAAAAAAAACCCAAGCAAACAATGTCATCCTGTTAAATATTTTCAGTTTTAAAACAGAATTTATTAACCAAGGAGAGCTGAGGACAAACAGAAGTGCTCAAAGGGTAAGCTCAAGGTGAAAGCTGAAGGTGGAGCAGAGCTGAGCCCACACAGAGCCATTGAACACCAGCCAAGCAGTTGGGGTCTGGAGTTCCGTGCTCTGCTCAAGAGACTTTCACATCACTCTCTGGCTTCAGCTCTCCTCACAAGCACTGCAAGCAGAGCTGCAGAGAATGTGATCACAGATGGCTCCTGCTGATGCCTTCCACTCCAGCTCCTCTGGAATGAGGGGTCAGAGCCCTCCCATAACTCAGAAGGGATCTACACTGTATGCACGCTCAGCTCTTGCCATGCTGCAAATATCAAATGATAGCCTTTCTCATCTGAGCAAAGCAACTTCAGGAGCTGATTCCATCCCTGAGCCCCCCTCACCAAACATGGCTTCAGGTGCAACTGCATTGACCACAGTGCTCACTGCGTGGGAATAGAGAGATAGCCAGCAGGACTAGGGCTGGGATTCTGCCCTGTGTCTGCCACTGGGGAGGCCTCACCCTGAGCACTGGGGGCAGCTCTGGGCCCTGCACTTCCAGAAGGACACTGAGGGGCTGCAGGGTCCAGAGGAGAGAGACAAGACTGGGACTGGAGGGAAAGGCTGCTGAGGAGAGGCTGAGGGAGCTGGGGCTCTAACCTAATTCTGCCTTGAGCTTCTGCTCTCCAGTTCACACAAATCAGAGGGCACAGATTCACAGATATTAGGGGTTGTAAGGGAGCTAGAAATCATCCAGTCCAACCCCCTGCCAGAGCAGGGGCACCTAGACCAAGTCACCCAGGAACAGAAGAAACAGGCAAAGCAATGAGACAACTCTCCCTCAGGAAAGCTATTTCCAACATCCAGCTCCCACTGCTTTGCAGGGCAAGTAAAACCATGAATACTGTTTGTTATATCACCCACGTGTCTCCAAAATCAGAGAAAACTAAACAGATGCTTTGTGAACATGATGGAATTACTGATGAGCATCTCTACCACCCTGAGGTCTGGAGAGACTATGCAGCATCCAAACTAAATTTGGGGTAAACACAAGCAAAACAACCTAAATGCATTCACACCAGGAAAAAAATCCGAGTATCATGCTCTGATATTCAATTCATCATCAACAAAAACAAACTTCTGGGGGCCTCTCCATCTAAGTTTTAAGCTTTTCAGTAAATTCAAGTAGCAACANAGCTTTAAAGGAATGCTTGCAGAATGACTGGGCTAGATAAGAAATGCCTCAGCTAATTTTGGCCAGGTCCCAAAGTGAAACGGTTTAACAGAATAGTTTAAATTTGGAAAGTGGTTAAAAGAAGTTATCTGGATTGTGACACTAAAATAGGACTTGTGGAAAAACAACAGCACAGAAGAAAACCAGAACTGACAACACACAACCAAAAAAAAAAAAACCCAAGCAAACAATGTCATCCTGTTAAATATTTTCAGTTTTAAAACAGAATTTATTAACCAAGGAGAGCTGAGGACAAACAGAAGTGCTCAAAGGGTAAGCTCAAGGTGAAAGCTGAAGGTGGAGCAGAGCTGAGCCCACACAGAGCCATTGAACACCAGCCAAGCAGTTGGGGTCTGGAGTTCCGTGCTCTGCTCAAGAGACTTTCACATCACTCTCTGGCTTCAGCTCTCCTCACAAGCACTGCAAGCAGAGCTGCAGAGAATGTGATCACAGATGGCTCCTGCTGATGCCTTCCACTCCAGCTCCTCTGGAATGAGGGGTCAGAGCCCTCCCATAACTCAGAAGGGATCTACACTGTATGCACGCTCAGCTCTTGCCATGCTGCAAATATCAAATGATAGCCTTTCTCATCTGAGCAAAGCAACTTCAGGAGCTGATTCCATCCCTGAGCCCCCCTCACCAAACATGGCTTCAGGTGCAACTGCATTGACCACAGTGCTCACTGCGTGGGAATAGAGAGATAGCCAGCAGGACTAGGGCTGGGATTCTGCCCTGTGTCTGCCACTGGGGAGGCCTCACCCTGAGCACTGGGGGCAGCTCTGGGCCCTGCACTTCCAGAAGGACACTGAGGGGCTGCAGGGTCCAGAGGAGAGAGACAAGACTGGGACTGGAGGGAAAGGCTGCTGAGGAGAGGCTGAGGGAGCTGGGGCTCTAACCTAATTCTGCCTTGAGCTTCTGCTCTCCAGTTCACACAAATCAGAGGGCACAGATTCACAGATATTAGGGGTTGTAAGGGAGCTAGAAATCATCCAGTCCAACCCCCTGCCAGAGCAGGGGCACCTAGACCAAGTCACCCAGGAACAGAAGAAACAGGCAAAGCAATGAGACAACTCTCCCTCAGGAAAGCTATTTCCAACATCCAGCTCCCACTGCTTTGCAGGGCAAGTAAAACCATGAATACTGTTTGTTATATCACCCACGTGTCTCCAAAATCAGAGAAAACTAAACAGATGCTTTGTGAACATGATGGAATTACTGATGAGCATCTCTACCACCCTGAGGTCTGGAGAGACTATGCAGCATCCAAACTAAATTTGGGGTAAACACAAGCAAAACAACCTAAATGCATTCACACCAGGAAAAAAATCCGAGTATCATGCTCTGATATTCAATTCATCATCAACAAAAACAAACTTCTGGGGGCCTCTCCATCTAAGTTTTAAGCTTTTCAGTAAATTCAAGTAGCAACACACACAGTGCACGCTTAGCAAAGTGATTTTGAGAAAATCATTCCAAATAATCCAAGCTGTTCAAGCTACCCAGTCTCCCCTTATCCTGATGATTAAGCATCCAGGTGGACAATAAGAAATTAAAGCTCCTTGATTCTCAACTGCTTTAAGTCAATTAGCCCTCCAGTAATCAGATTAACATTCGAAGGAAGATGTTCTTGTTATCTCTAATAAGTGCCTCCTTTTCAATAATTATTTACAACCTTATTCAACAGAGACCATGAATTCAACAGGTATGAAGGCAGAGCTCCAGCAGACCCTCCAGCACCCCTGGGAACTCTTGAGGTCAGGCTTAAGCCATTTTCAGCAGAGTTGCAGGAGTGAGTTTAACAGCAATCTATTTTTCTTCTACAGACAGTGGCTCAGCCACTAAGGTTGTCAAAAAAGCAATTTTTTGCAGGAATTCTGTTTCCAGGCATGAGTTAGTAAAGCAAAATGGCAATGTGAAGGGACACTAAGCTTCTTTCTTGGTCAGGCAGGCCAGAGTGAGAACCCAGCTACAGGTTTTGGGCTGGGTGGGGGAAGAGGGGTAAAAAGTGAAGGATGTAAATGAAATGTTGCCTCTAACCCAAGGCTGCAGCACAGCTGCTAGGACACAGCAGGAGGGATCTGGATATTGTACTTACTGAATCAGCTACAGAGGTCTGAGCACACTGACATTCAGAACAAGAGCTGTACATTTCCATTCATACAATGGGTGGCCACAGGCCAAGGGCAACTTGCTAAAAATAAGAGATCTAGAAAGATTAAAAAGCAAAAACATTCAATTAAAAGCCACTTACTACAACATAGAAGTAGAAAAGGGCAAGATACTCCTGCACATGTAGCTATAAAACTACTCCCCCTTCAGCACAGGCCTTCCAAGAATACACCCTTCCCAGTGATAAAAATGGGAACACATGAGGCAATCCTTGATAAACTGCTGAAAACAAAAACTGATTGTTTGGGAGAAATTAAAAATATGGTAGAAGACTTAGTTTACATTAATACTTCAACATTATCACTAGTCAGCTTGACAAAAATTGGTGTGAGAGTAAAAAAAGGGCAACTTGAATGGTTCTTTGTTCATGCTGGCTAGATACTGAACAAAAAAACACTCTCTGGGAAGACAAATTTTTAGGAATATTGAAAATATGAGAGTGATAAGGCCTCAAAAATCAAGCAACCTAGCACCAACAAAGAGTAGTTTTCAATTACAACTGCATGGGTAGCATTTGCAGAGATGTTTTTCCCCCCAACATCCTCCATCCATACAGGCAAGCTGCTGCCCAAACAACAGCTAGGAGAACTAAGAGATGCTTTTCTTGGCCATGAAAAGTATTTCCTTGCTATTCTCTGTGTCAAGAAGGATGGTGGGATGCAAAGCAAGCCCCCCCACTTGGTGCTCAAATCCCCTTGAGATGGAGTCTGTGGGTGGAGTAACCCAACTTCTTCCACAAAGCAGCTCGACTTGCTCCCAGACAAATGACTTGGCTGAACTCAAGGATGTCCTTTAGCTATTAAGAAATTCCACAGTAACTGCAGTTCTAAGAGAAATCCCAGGATCTAAGTGGAAAAACCCCTACTGAATCAGGCTTCCCAGAGCCAGCAAGTGTTTACTGAAACAGAATTGTCACTCCAACAGCAGCAGACTGCACAGGAACCAAAGAGCATCAATCAGGTGCCTATTGGAGCTTCCCCAACAAAACCCAAGCTCTGGCTCTTTCCAAAGAGCCAAAGCAGCTGAATGCCAGCTGAGCTGCTAAAAACTGCTGCATGCATTTCATTAAGGCAAAATCAAAGCCAGATGGCACATGCTGCTTTTCCAATAGACTGGATGCTGTCACAAGAGGCACTGCTTAGGCATTCCTTGATCATTCCTGGCACCAGTGGCTACAAAAATCTCTTTTCTGCAATCCACCATGCATCCCTCCTCCTTTTTCCAGTCACCAAGCCTTTTAACAGGGTGGGGAGGAGGAGGAATAAAAAAAAAAAGAGCCCCTGAGATAAATTGACTCAGTGTGTGGAATGCAAGGCAAACATTCCTGTACAAATTCAGATTTGATTTATTTTCTTTAGAAAATTCCAGCTGCAGGAGAAACCCCCAATTGTTGGTCTGTGCCTTATACCCTTATATACCTATATATACATTTTAGATTCTAACTAAACAATCCCCCAGTGAACAATATTATGGACAAAACTAGGCTTTAGTTAAGTTCTTAATCATGATTGCCACTTTATACTTATCCAATCTCACCTTTCACTAAAAAAAAAGGAGTTCTGCACTTGCACTGAATATCTTAATGCTTGTGCAATCTGTTCAAAACTCATTTCCAGCACTACTGAGAACAAAATAGTCTGCTGTGAGAAGGGTGGATGTGTTTAACAACTTCAGCAGAACAATTCTCCTCTCCTGGTTAGTTTAAAGCTCCATTAATCTTAATGCAAAACAAAACAGTCTCCTTTAACAGCCAGATTCTTGACCTTGAGCTGTTCCAGCACTGGAGTTGGGGGCTGGGGTGGAAAGGACACAGACCAACCACAATGAAGAGCTGGAGAGTAAAAACACAGACAATCTCAAACTCAGCAATCATGAAGACCATCAAAATATGAGCAAGAATGCACAGGTTTCTAAATCAAGCACCCTAGCACTGACCCACATCATTAGCCATTATTTACACAATCATGTAAATTAAATCCAGTCTACTGTTTGTATTGTGAAGAAAAAGAAGAGCTCCTGAAGATGTATCTTACTTTAGATCTTTTCATTTTCTTGACACAAGATGGATTTACTGACAGCATCATTCCTGTGTCAATGAAACTCAGAATTGGACAAAGTAAGGTCTTAAAAAGCTAAAAATATTATGAAAACATTTGTAGGATTTATTAGACAGGATTTACACTCCCCTGAGCACTGCTTTCCCTACTGGACCCACTCATGTTACTAAGTGCTCAGCACAGCCCAGAGAGGAAAATCTGTCCTTGTCACCAGGACATCACTATGTAAGAGACAGACCCAGGTGGCAGAATGCATGAGTTGCCTCTAAAATGGCATTAAATTGCCTGTGATTTATCTTAATGCTTTAAGTTGTATTAAAGCATGATTTCCTCATTACACCTAGTAAGGTGCAGATGCAATCACAGTAATCACTTAGCTGTGGCTAAGAAAAGGGTGCAGGCTCTGCAGCAGAATTTCTCACCCAGCAGAGCAGCTCCTCCAGGCAGCTTTTCACTGAAATTCAAATTAATACAGGGACAACACTGCATGGGGATTGTGTTCACAAACCTGCTTTTCTCCTAGAGGTACAGAAGGATGTAACACCAGCTTCACCAGTGTTAAAACCTGAGAATAGCTCAGGAAGTAAGTGTCACCTTCTCATCAAAGCAGCTCAGCTTGACTGGATCCATGCAGAGATGCACCTCTTGTCCTGTGGATCCAGGAGACAAGTCATTTGTACAAACCTTTTTAGTTCCCAAATGAGGGAAGTGGTGGCCAGCATCAACACTAATGCCAAGCAATGCTTCAGTCCAGTGGCCTCCTCAGATTGCAGCAGGAAAAGTGTAGAATGGAGCAATTGGCAGAGCAGAGCTAACACAGCAGGTGGTCCTGCTCCAGCAGACTGCCACCACTGCTTTCTGAAACCTTACCCTCGGCCTGGTATGCACACAAATACATTAAAGAGCCTAAAATGTTAAACATTGGAGGCAAATCAAACATTTACAAAATACAGGGTCTATTATTTTGGACAAACCTTGCTGCAATCACAGAGGAATGTTTCCTTTGGCTGCTATTATGCTCACTTCCATTTATTTATGTAGAACAAAAAGCAAACAATATACTCTTACCTTGTTTTTTTTTAATTGTCTACAGATGGGACAAAATAAGGGGGATAAGGAAGGATGTCTACAGATGGGACAAAATAAGGGGGATAAGGCTGGAGGACAGACTTCTGTCTTCTACTGAACAGATCTGATATGCAACTTTTGCCTGGATAATAATTTTACTGCTTATCTCAGTTACAGAGATACCATAAAATCATTTAAAGTTTTTGTCATCTGAACAAATAGGAGAAAAAATAAGGAAAAGATACTGGTTTTCCAGTGACACCCTCAAGAGAGCCTAACTTCCCTCAGTCCTCATCATAAGGGACTAACACTCTATTCTTTCTCTGGAAGTACTGGAATACTGAGCTTGGCAAGTCTGTGTGTGTGGAAGGTTTAAAAAGCACAGATCCTTCATCAATTCTTCACCAAAAGACTCTCCAGAATAACTGTAAGCACAAATTCTAACACATTCCTCAGTTATTTAGTACCAAAATACAAAAATCTCACCTAGTTGACTTGAAAAAGATCTAGAGATGCTGAGCACAAAATGAGCCCTTCACAAAACAGTTTTTGTCTTGCCTATTTGTCAAGTAAAGAAAATCCAACTATCCCCAAACTTACAATTTCAGAAAGCTCACTCAGTTCAGAGCTCTTCTTGGAATAAGGAGAACAACACTCTAACCATGGCTTTAAAGGAGAACAGAAGCTGCACACCTGAGAAAAAGCAAATTATGTCTTGAGTGGGTAAGTGAATTACATTCTCTAATCACTGAAGAGAAATGGAAGAAAACAAATACAACAGAACATAGAGCAAAAAGAGGGTTATTAATGGATGCAAGTGGTTTCCAGCCCAGTCATCCTCAAATGTCAAGAGTGAGAGAAGAAAATCTGAAAGCTTTCAACATCAGTGAGCCAGGAATGTCCAAACTGAGGGCTGGGTGGACAGGAGTCTAGCAAACAGAACTGTCCTGCTGAGAAACAACTGCCTCCTGGGAACAGGACAGGGATGATCATCTCATTAAGCACTAATTGAAAGATTGCTTAATAATTGATTTAACAATAAATAAATAAACTAGATTATGGACATCACAGAGAAACCTCAGAGTATATTAAATAAATATGTAGAGTAACCTCTAAGTATGTTAAAAAGCTGCTAATGATCCCTGAACTAAAACTGGGATCAGGTTGTTTGATCCAAAAATGTATAGGAGCACTTCTGGAATGAAAAACAGAGCTGCTTGTTCCAGCTGCTTTGGGCCAGGTGTCTGAGATCAAGAGCATCACTCACACTGCAGAGCAGCTTTCATTTCAACTCCTTCTCTGCAGAGCCAAGCAGCTTGATTTTGTACACAGCTCTGCTGCTCACTTCAGCACACAGTGCTGCTCTTCTGACCAACACCCAGACAAACCAGAAACTCCCACCATTGGATCTGGGAAGCCAAAAATCAATCATGTGGGGCTGCAGTCACACTGATGCTGAGGAATGATCTGTGCATAATACACTCTGCAAGGTGCTGGATTGATGCTCACAGTCAACTGGTTAAATTCTCAAGAAAAATTGTCAGAAAAAAAATAATAATTCACATTTGCTGCAGAAATTTCTTACAGAAGGAAATAAAAAATTTATCAGTAGAACGATCAAAAAAGAAGCCTCTGAATATTGACAAGAGGGAGGAAAAATAAATATAGCCAAAGCTGCATGGGCTGCAGAGAGCCATGTAGATAAGGCTACACACACCAAATCCTCCCTCACACACCTACCAGCAAGAAACACAGAGCCACAGACAACTATTATCCTACACTGTTATATATACACACACACACCACAACAGTCCTGCCATCAGTTAGCTAATTTATTATTAAACACATGTGTGACAGCCTTGGCTTGCTGACTGTTGACTGTCTGTCTCAAAAAAAAAAGAAATAAGAATAAAAAAAAAAAAGTAAAAATAAAATGTACACTATACTTCTGCTTCTTAGAATCATTCCTCAGTGATGAGCTCTGAAGTGGTTCCACCAGCAGCAAATGTGGTCCAGGAGACTCCATCCCTACTCACCACAGCTGTCCTTGTGCTGCTGGGTACAGCAGACTCAGCACTGATAGACAAACAGTTATCTATGAAATTAAATTATTTCAGATTCCATTTTTAAAGCCCTGTGTGGAAAGTGGAACTCCAATCTCCAAGTAAACCTGACTAAAAATACTCATTTTTTACAAAAGCTCAGAATACCCAGGCCGGGCTGTGAACAAACAAATTTAGTCCAGTCATGGGAAGTTATGATTAATGAAAATAGCTCACATAGATTTTCTTCTTACAGCAAGTCCTCAGTAAAATGCATAGGAATCTTCTTGGGAACATAACTTCAACTGGAATTCTTGGTCTTCTATGTTTTCCAGAGCTACCCTGGAACTATTTTTTTTCTGTGAACCAGGTTATGTTCTTCAGCACTGAAAATACTGATTCTCTCTGAATGTATGAAACTTAAAGTGTGAAAAAAAGAAAAGGAACTGCTCTCAGAGAACATACACAAACATTTCTGCAAGAGTCATTATCCAGAGGCTGCAACCAAAAATGAAAAAATAAAAGTCTTGAAGGAAATCTTTGGCAAGACCAAGATGTTTTCCTCATCAGTGGGGATGCCCAGTACATCATTTCAGTTAAAAGCTCATCACAAATTTATTCCCTGCTTATTTTTCCTTCTGAAGCTACAATGCACCAAGAAACTGCTTCTTCCACCTCCCACACTCAAGGAGTCAAAGCTGACTCCAGAGAGATGCTGACAGCACCCCTACACCAGTGACACAGGCTCCCCTAGGAGAATTACAAGCACAAAGCTGATACTGCCACCCAGATAACAACTAATTGGCTCCATTGTGCTCGTGTGTAATTAGCCCCAGTGGTGCTGCACACCCTCAGGTCTCCACCCCCAGGCAAGCCACAGCACTGTCTTTAAGGGCAGCATAACAAATCCCACTGCTGTGCAGCTCAGCATTTCCAACACAAGAGCACCTTTTCTCCTTCAACAAGTTACACACTTGTGAAAATTCAGTTTGCTATTGCATTTGTCAGTGTGTTGCTGAAGTTTCTTGTCACCAGGGCCAGTGGTACAGCTCAGACTCAAGCTATACAAACTTACACTACCACCTCCAAAACGTGTATTGAGGAAACAAAGCACTTCAACAACTCCTTCAAGCACTCCTTGTTTAATTTTCAATGTGAAACTTGCAGACTAGAGAAGGTCTTGATAAACCAAGTCAAAGTGGACAACCTGCTGCTTTAATCAGTATATAATACATATGATGAAGAGCCTACATCTTGTTTTGCTTCACATGCCCAGAGGCAATCCCGTGTGTCCACACATTTTGCTGCTGTTTCAGAACACTGATGCACTTGGCATTCCTTGGGAGAAGAGCCACTCATTGCAAAGAGCTGTAGGTAGCTGCAGGAGGTTCCAGTCCATGGTGAGGGCAGACACTTGCAGCACTGCCATCTTCAATGCAAGACCTAAAGGCAGATGAACACTGGCAGGTTAATCAGTGTTAGCAGGTTGCTGTCACACACCTCTGGCCATTCTGCTGAAGTGATAGGAGGTACCCAGCCTTTGGGAAGCCTCTGTCCATGATGTTGAGAAGTGCTGGGCTCTGGAGGGGTTTTTCCACTAGCAATGCTGGCAGAAAAGCAGTATTTGACATGGAGCACACATGAACCAGAAGAAAAAAAATCTGCTTGTACTACTACACAATACCCAACCCAGTGTCTGCTTGGCTGAGACCTCTGAGCAATACCTGCTATGTTATTATTGCACTGATAACAAGTCTGGTTCAAATATTTCTTTCCACTGCCATGTCACTACTTGCA
This sequence comes from Ceyx cyanopectus, assembly GCA_013401355.1. NCBI lineage: Eukaryota > Metazoa > Chordata > Aves > Coraciiformes > Alcedinidae > Ceyx > Ceyx cyanopectus. Next base: position 25,385 of record VYZU01053062.1, on the reverse strand, counting down.
GGACCTTCTTGGACTGCCTGCCAACATGCTCTGTGGAGCACACTGAAGCTGCTCTGCAAGAGGGAGCTGGTGCCAATTCAGCCCATACAAGCTCATTCACACACTCCTATTCTGTTGAGTAGTCCCAGTTTTTTTCCAAGGAACACAAACAGCTACATCAGTAACAATGGCAAAGGAAAAACCAGACTTTTTCAGGCAGAGAGAGATTTCACTTGGCTCAACATCCAGGAAAAAACAAAACAAAACATTCATCATCTTTTAAAGCATCTCTTTTTCACAGGTAATTTATAATCCTTTTCAAAGGTAATTTATAATCCTTATTACACAGCTCATTTTCTGTGAGCTGGCAATGACCTGAACCCAAAATAGGAATGAAATGCCTGACAGATACAAACACACAATTCCACAGAACTACAGGCCCCCACTGGCATGGGAAGTATCCTGAAGAAACACACATTTATTTTACCTTAGTACCAAAGAATTTTTAACATCTTCCTTGCCAAGAAAGCTTTACCTCCAAACACTAACAAGACACTAAATAAAATGTTCAGAATCACTGACAAGAGCAGGAAATGGAAGCAAAAAGGAGAAATATTATATAGAGATATGACATTAAGGGGAAACAATTAAAACTTCTCAATATTCTCAATTATTTTTCCAGAGCTACTGAAAAAAATGTTGTCCTCTAACAAAGGAAACAAGGATAAAATATACAGTGACTGAATAAATTCCAACACTATCCACTCTAATCTTAAAAGTCATCTGGAGTTTAAGCAATAGATGAAAATACTGTTGCAGAGTAAGGTCTGATCTCATATCTTGCATAAACAAGCTTGTGACCATGGAAAAACAGGGGTTCAAAGCTGTGTTGAACCACAAACAAAGCCACAGATTTTCATCTGAGTATCCTGCAAACACAATGCAATACAAAACAAAACTCATTTCTTCCTGTACCTGACCTGAATGGGATCAGTCACAAGTTTCACTGTTCAGTTCCTCTAAAACTAATTAATATCTTTGTAGATGACAGATCCCATGGCTTGCTAGCATTTACTCTGCCACCATACAACTTAAAGCCTTTTGGTTTGAAATCCCAGCAGAATGACCACCCCTGGAGGTGTTTAAAAGAAAATGTCTGGATGTGGCACTTGAGGACATGGCTCTGTGTTCCTATTAAATATTATCATATTTAATAGATGGTTGAACTTGATCTTGAAGGTCATTTCCAATCTTAATGATTCTATGATACACTGATAATAAAGCCAAATAACTTTTACAATAAGCAAGTATCAAAACCACCAAGGAGCAAGAAAACATTAAGCAATATGTCTGGAAATTTTGCTCTTAAGGTTAGAAGTTATGACTATTATTTCAAACCTGAGAAGTCTCTGTATTTGGTAAACTCTATCTATTGAATTTTGGTCAGAGCTTCAATTTCCTTGAGTAAAATTAATCTTGGCAGTTTTAAGTAACAGTTTTGCCACTTTCCTTCACCTTACTCAATTTTCAACATCCTCTTCAACTGGAATCCTGTGTGCACCAGGTGAAAAAAACCCAATATCCACCTATTTATGGTGACTGAACCCTGCTTTGTAACACCCAAGGCTGCTGAAAACATTGATGGCACTGCATCTTCAACATCACGTGGTTGCCTACTAGAAATCTCAGGTCCTTTTTGCCTTCTGAGAGAGTCCACAACCATGTGCACAGCTTGGACTGCATGAAAACAAGAAGTGCTGCAATGAAGAAACAGTGGGGCTTTGTTTTTAACTCAAGTGTTTTGATGTTGAGATCCAGCACTGAGCAGAAGTTGATGAACTTCAAGCTTTAATTTCAATTATGTAGCTGTGAAATCCTCAAAGAAAGCAGCATCCATCATCTGAATTTTAGGCAGCTCAGGAAATGGATCTGTGAACGTAAATCAGCTAAAACAAAACATTTGAAACTGACACTTTTTATAAAACAACATCAAAACACTGCTGAAGGTCAGGAGGTATTCCTGCTTTCCTTCCCAAGCTCTGAATAGTATGTGAAGAATGGAAAATTCCTTTTCTGACACTGGATATTACAGCTAGTTCTGCTTTTAAAACATGTACCTTCTCCTGCCCCAAGTCACAGCCCAATCAGAAAGGGAAATAACTCAGAATACCTCAGCAAGGAGACACCTTCTGGAGCTCTGCTACTATTTCATCAGCTGGACAGCTATCAGACATTACCAAACATCCCCTACCCTTGCTAGAAACTTCTCTCTTCAAAGCTAAAGCTGGCTGAGACAGCTGCATGACTCACAGAGGTAGGGAGAAAGCCACTGTGCTCTGCTGCATACCAATATTCACTGCATGTTTTTTCAGGTCACAGGCTGGGATGTGTATTCTGGCTTGGAACTAGAAAAAAAGCAAACTGATTAACTTCAAATACAACTAAAAAAGAACATGAAAATCACTGATTTCCCTGCAAGCTCCCAACTTCTCTTCATTGACTACAAATTTCACTGAAGTGCAGACACCTTGTTGCTCCTGTTGCCATCTCACACCTTTCTAATAAAATACCTAAGCCATGCTTTGACAAAAAACCCCAAATCACCTCATTGTCCTCACTTTATGCTAAGATCCATTGTGGCAATTAATGACAGTGTCATTAACCACTTCACTAATCCCAGCTGTTTGAGGCTTCCCATCACCTGATGGTATTTTCTTCAGTGGTTGATGGGTTTGACACACTTCAATTAGACAAACACTGAATAAGATGTTATTAAAAGGTATACAACCCATTTTTTATTTCATAGCAAAACAAGCTGCCTAAGTCAGTCCTCAGAGGAACTTCCCCAGAGCTCAGAAGAAAACCTGGCCATGACCAACTGCAAACAGCACCAAGCATCACAGAAAATGCCCAGCTTTTAGACAAAGAGGTGCCCATAACAGCTGCAGACCTAATTATCATGTGCCACAACTTAATTTAGTGTTGATTTAGCACACATGTTCTCCCAGATGTTCAAATGTGAAGTGGATTTTGGGACAAAAAAAAAAACCCACAACATTTTGTTTTTACTCTGATATTATTTATAATATTTATGTGAGTTTTGTCCTCAGAAGAAGACTGGATGCTCTTTTTTTGGTTTTTTTTTAATGACATGATGAAGGAAGAGTACAGCCTGCTCATTAATGAAAAATCTAATGTCAGAATGCTCCTCCTATTTATTTCCATCCTTCAGATTTTCACTGGAAGGCAGCTGGGCTCCAGCCTGTAAATCACTGTGGGGTGTGTGACTCCAGCACTGTTGCCACTCCCTGCTGCTCATCTCCACTCCCTCTAATCACCTAATTAAATTGCTCATGCAACACTTCCCCAGACAGCTTTCAGCACAATAAACTAGATTGCTAAAGACCTACTGTTTGCAGAATGGGATTTGGGATGGAGAGTCTGGGCTGGCTTCAGATGGAAAGGTGGGACAACTGTGCCAGTCACTGACACACTGCAGCAAGCAGCAGCCTCCAAATACTGACAGTTATGTCCAGATGAAGAAAATAAAGGTTATTTTTTTTCCTGTAGTCAGAAGAAATGAGCATGTTAATAATATCTATATGAATCTATGTTCCATCCTGCTGAAATTGATATCCTATGTTACCACCTCAGCCAGTGACAAACCAGTTCAGCACCAGTTCTGGAGCCACTCCTGCTGTATTTCTGCCAAGGAGCTAGGTCCTGAGCACCAGAAATTGAAGGGAATTCAAATGGCAGCAAGGACATGTGTTTTGTCTGCCAAAAATATACCTCCTTAAGAAGTTTTATAGCTAACAAATGCTTCAAATCTCAGATTCCAATGTCTGGTTGACCTTTGCTTTTGAAGGCCACACCATGGGGTTTTTTTCTCTTCCCATTCAGGTGCTGACAGCTTGTCTCATTCCACTGCTATCTCATTTTTCTGAGGCACTGTACCTGTGCATCTTGTGTAGGCAGGGCTTTGATTTGGTGCAAACAGGTCTAATTGTACCCTGAGTACATGATTAGCCACAAACACTGCAGATACACAAACACAAAGCAGGGGTTTCTGTTGGGAAGGATTTCCTCCTGGCAGAATCCCACCTTTGCAGACAACTCTCCATCTTCCTAGGGTTGCCAGGTACATGGAAAAAAAGAAATGGCAACTGCTTTAATCAGAGAGAAGAAATTCAGTTGAGCAACACAAGGTCTGACTTACTCCTAACATCAGGTTGAGCAATCCCAGAAACTCCACAGGTCCTCAGGGTGTCAGGAAAGGTGCAGCCCTCCTCCCTGACCCTGAAACTCATCTCCCCTGCAAAAACTCACTTCCCACAAGACTGCAGGGAAAAAGAAAACTATTCTTTTGCTAATAAATCATTACTGTTTAAATTTTATGGTAAGGAGAGCAAATTGTTGGGTTTATCTTTTATTGTTGAAAAAGGTGAAACACAGAAGCATATAATAAGAATATGGGGGAAAAAAACCAAACCCCTCCAAAAAAAAAGAAAAAAAAACCCCACCTTAGAGTTTTAAAGTTTTTCCCTAACATTTTTTTTGAAAGCAGAGGTAACATGATGACCTCAGAGCCCCATTTAAGAGAATACAGTATTTACATAACATCTCCCAGCCTTAGAACAAAACACTGCTTTTTAATTTTACAGAAGCCTTTATATTTAGAAAACAAGGCACTTTACCAATAGACATTTAATAAGTCAAAATTCTTTCTAAATGCCAATTCTGACAGTGTAAATTTGTGTTAAATANAAAAAAAAAAAAAAGACAACTGCAAGTGTCTCTGCTGAAAAGCTTCTGTATCACAAAATAAGAAAGCAATTTACACTATGTAATGATTTCCAGAGTTATCCAGATACTCACCAGGAGCTGGAGAATTTGTTCTATCAGATACCAGACACCCACAAACTCATTTTTGCATTTAATTTGTTTAAGAAATAATAGAGTGATGACTAAGTGAGGAAGGGTTTCGCTTCCTGCACCATGAAATCATGTTTCTGTGATCAAAGATAGGATTTCACTGACAATTACAGCTTCCAAATCAACTATTGTTATCCTCCAACAGTCACTTTTTGCAGTACTCACTGAACCAAATCAGAGGTTAATTTCCTGAAGAATGCTTAGTGGAGAAGTTCCTATCTATTTGGGAAAATGGGAGATAGTGCTTTGTTCCACAGTTTATGTTGGAAGCTTTCAAATCAAGTGTCTAACAAAGTTTCTCTCAAGAGACAGAAAAAAATCCCAAATAATCTGGTTTTATAGCTTAGTGAAGAGAGTTTGAGAACAATCATTTATTTTCCTGAAGGGGAAAAGTACTGAAGTTGCAATTCTGAGCACAGGAGTAGGGATCTGCTCTTCACTTTTGAACACATTTATTTTCTCTCCCCCTTGACAGATGCCTCCCTAGGTCAGCTCTTCAGACTGGACTGCAAGTCCATTACACAACATAATGGAAGGACTGAGGATGAAGAATTTATTGTGCTAAAATTAAAGTGTCTTGCCGTTTAAAAAGGCCACAGATTTTGTTTCAAGTTCCACTAACACTTGGATATTTTTCCATTTAAAAGAAAAAGCAAAGACTTAATTCATTTCCATTATAAAAGGCTCTGAATTCATTTCATTAAAAGCCATTTGAATTCAACTGCACACACCAGCATGTTTACAATCCAGCTGCTCCATAAATAAATAAATAGATAGATAAATATCTATATATTCCCTAACTTTAGCCACTGAGATGATTTTTTGCTATTTTGTGACAGAGACCTAGATTAGAACTCTCAGCCACAGGACAGGAGCTCACAGTAACTTTTAATTACACATGTAATTTATGTTGAAGTGGTCAGGAATTTCCCAGGATTACCATTAAATGCTGTTTTTTTTGGACAACAAGCTTCACAGCCAAGTTTAATAATTAACAATTAATTAATTAATAACAATTAGGACCATCTACAAGCAGTGCAGCTCACCTCACACATCACCTGAGAGATGCAACTGGTATTTGAAACTGTCTCTGAGTCATTCATATAGATCATCATTCAAGCTTTTTTTTTTTCCTCTTGCTTGGAACTTAGATGCCTGAGGTCAAAGAATGAATTAATGAAAACCAATGATCACTAATTAAATAAATGATACAAGAAGTGTTATAGCCAATTAATAGAGAAGCATTCCTTTCTACAACTTCAGTAATTCCCAGGTTAAACTACAATCCACATCTAACCACAGAGAGAAAGGAAGTTTGGGGTTTGTCTGATGCTGCTTCCTCCTGAATGACAGCACCTCAGCTGGGGCATGAATTCAGGAGACAAAATACCGACTGAATTAACAACAGAGCTGCTTGCAACAGGCCAGGTTTCACTGGGAGATCTCTCCCACACACCTGCCAAGCCCAGCCCTGCAGTGAGCTCACACCTGAGGAGGGAGGGATGGAGTTAGTGAAATCACACAAGTGTCTTCAAACACACGACCTAGGATGTTCTCATGTTTATTCATCCCTGAGGATGATGGTGACTGCAGAACGTTCAGAGGTGCTACAGATGTTAATACAGCAAGTGAAACTCATTTCGATCCACCAGCCACCAGCTGACACTGAGCATCCCAGATAAGAGGAATTTTGATGTAAAGGTGATCAAGATAATGCAGCTATGGGGGATTTGCACCCACCTGAGCACCCTGCCTTTTCATTCTCAGCATTTCCAGGAAGATCTCCCTCTGCAGCTTCTTTAAAAAGCAGGAAAAACGAGCAGGTTTCTGAGTCTAAGTTAACCCCCTGGCAGTTGTCACTTCACCTTCTGTTGAAATACACACGTTGCTATAAAAAGCAAGTCTGGACTTTCAAGAACAAGCTGCTTTTGGCCAATTTATTTTTTTTTTAGTGTTTGTTTTTTTTTTTGTCTCTGCATATCTATAGAAAACTAAAGTTGTCTTTTTTTTTTTTTTTTTAAGGGAAATTATAAAAATAACAGCAAGCAACACAATACTAAAAAAGCCTTTTTCTTTACTATTAGCAACACCAGTTGCAGATGGGTGGGGCAAGTTTCAGAAGGCCAGCTCTGTTTAAGATCAAGCAAGCTGTGTCATGCACCTTTTTACTCTCTGCTTCTTGCAGGAGCAACAAAAAAAAAGCAAAGGGGGGGGGATGGTGAAGAGAGAGAAAACAGGTTGTGCTTTGCAGGTGAACTTTACATTCTGCCTGCTTCAGGACTGTTTCTCCTACCTGCTTCAGGACTGTTTCTCCAAGTCCAGGTTCAGTGACATGAAGAAATGGCACCATGGCACAGGGAAGCAGCATGACTGGGGACTCACCTGTCTCCCCCAGCAAAGTGTTTTTCCTCCCAGCATTGCACCCCATGAGCACACACTTACCCCCCCTCCAGATGGATGGGTTTTCTCCTCTCTACCTTCCCTCCCTCATTAGTAATTTGGTGGATAAAAGGACACTCCTCTTTTAATGGCCTAGATTTCTAGTTAATAAATGTAGTGTCTGCAGCTCTCCTTGCCCTAGACTGCCTACAATACCCATAAAGTTTCCCTCTCAGGCAGTGAAACAGCCACACAGCCTGAGAAATCAGCACCTCACAAGTGTGCTACACAGTAAAAGTGGTGAAAAATGAACATAGCCTTGCTGGCTGGTTTTCCCCTCACAGCATTCAGTGGTGCCACTCTCCTAGCAGCTAGGCTAGTTGTGCCATGTATGCTAATGCAAGCAGGAAATATTTACACCACAGACTTCCCAGCATTTACATAAAGGTGCAACTTTCTTCAAAGGCTGGTTTTTGCTTTTGAAACTGCAGTAAGAAAGGAGCCAGGGAGAAGTTCAGAAATCCCCCTTAAGTAGCTGCTATCTGAGACTCCATTCACACCTTGTCACATTCCTCTCCCTAAAAAGCATCTGGCGTCATCCATCCTCCCTCACTCCCCCACTGCCACCCTGCACTGGACTGACTTTGTGCAGTGGCAATTCACTAAGCCAGGAGGGGTTTTTTCCACGGGTATTTTAAATACTCAGTCGAGGAGATTTTCTTGGATCCCTCACTGACCAAGCCCACCTGAGAAGGGATGTCCCAGCAGGGGAAGCAGCATCCCCTCTCCCATGGCTGCCCAGGGAGGGGGTAACTTGAGTTCAGCCAAGAGGACAACAAACTACTGCAAGGAGGGACTGTTTCAAGCACCAGAATTACTCCTCTCAGTCCCTTTTCACATTTCACCCAACAGCAAAATCAAGCAGCTAATTTGCAGCTAAAGAATTGCAGTGCTGGGGGCAAACTCCAGCCCCTCATTTCAAAACTAGTTTTATATACTTGCATCCAACAACAGCAAATGAAAACGCATTTCAAAGTCTCATCTCAAGCATCCAAGTTGTTTCTTCTTCCCAAACCAGCACCAAGGACCCCAGTTTACTTCCACACTGCAGCGTGGTTTCAAGAGGCAGCAGGGCAGTGGTTCCTTAATTACTCCTTCGCACCAGACCCGGTTTACAAGGTTCCCATCCCCAGACACTTCTCCCCACATACCACAGCCACATCCTCATGCCACAAATTCTTCAGCTTGTTACTTAATACCTAGGCAACATTATGAATAAGTATCGCCGATCAGCCTCGAGATGTAGCACTTCACCAGCCGTTCCCAGAAAGGTGGAATTATTTGATTTAGCACTTGATAGCTCCTACATCCACAGCAGCAGCTCTTTTCTCCTCTCCCTCAAAGGCTCCAGGGTTGGATATCCTATAACGCAGGGCATTGGCAAGAGGCCAGGGGACACAGGAATTTCTCAGCGTGTACCTCCTTCTGGCACCGAATGTTGTTTCTTGAAAAACAGCAGCAGAGATCTAGAAAGAGATGGTTTCGAAAGCCCTAACTTGCAAAGTCGATAATAGAGTTGTTTTGATGGCGAGAGAAGGAACCACATAGACAATGAAACCAGCTGTAAAATAAGATTAGAATTTCTGCTGTGGATCAGACAGGACTTGTTGACTGCTAACACTCCACGCACTCCTAAACTGGGAACTGGCAGCATTCACAGGACCTGCAGACAACGCACACACATTTTTCCTAGAGATCTTGAGAAAAAATGTGCTTTGGTCATACGGATTCCCCCTCCACCCAACCAACTACATATGGATCTATTTTCACGTGTTTTCAATGTGCGACCTCAACAACAAACCCCAGCAATTACTGGGGACGGGGGTTTTCAAGTCAAAACACTCTCCAGATGAAAAACATCTAGAAAACACAATGTATTTCTTCAACTCCTGACCAATACAGTGGGATTACAGCTGTGAGTATATAAGGACCGAAAAAAAACCAAAGTAAAAACAAGCAACCAACCAAACCGCACAAAACACAACAACAAACCAGAAAGTGCCTATAAATATAAATATATATATTTACACGCAGAGGAGCCTCCCCCTGCCCTAGTCTTCGAAGGATGGATTTGATCACTAACCACAGGACTGTTTCAAGAAGGAGGGAGATACAAAAGATGACTCGAATTGTTTTGAATTTGCAAGTGCTGTGGAGAAAGCGGCCTCCGAGCCGGGAGCTGCAGCCTCCGTACCCAGGAGCCCGGAGGGATGCAGGGGCCCAGCACAGGGGCTCGGGATGCGCTGCCGGCGCCGGGGGTCCCCCCACGAGTCACCAGCGCCTGCAGAGACCCAACCGGGTAACCAGCGAGGACTAAGAGCACCCAGAAGCAGCAGGTCGGAGCCGCCGGGCTCGGCGCACCCAACAACCTGTTGCCCGCAGAGCCGCTCGGAGGAGGCACCGGTAGCTCTGACACCCACGGGCAGCGGCTCCCCCTGGGGCGCTAACGGCCGCCCGGGGGCCTCCGGAGCACCGCGGTCACGGAACCGCCACCGCAGCACCTGCCCCGGTCCCGCATCTCCCTCCCGGCCCCGCGGGGCGCTGCGCTCCGGGCTGCGGGCAGGTGAGGCGGCCACACCGGGCCCGCTGTCACCGCCCCGGGCACGCCAACATGGAGCCGTCCGGAGCCGCCTCCTCCGTCCCCTTCACCCCCGCCCGGCCGCCAGCGCTTCTCACCTTGGTGATGATCAGGGGCTCCCCGTGCTCTCGTCCGCCCTTCAGGGTGAAGCCCCAGGGAGCCCCGCCGCTCAGCAGCACTTCCACCAGCTTGTAGCTCTCCGCCGCCCGCTGCTCCACCGTCACCACCACCGGTTCCACCAGCGCGGAGCCCAGCCGCGGGTCGCTGCCCACCAGCCGCTCCCGACCGCTCCGCAGCCCCACGTCCTCCATCGAGCCCCCGCAGCCTCCTACCCGCCCCGCAGCGCCGGCCAGCCCGGCCCCATCGGCGGCCAGAGAGGGCTGCTCCCTCCCTCCCGCCCCCTCCTCCTCTTCCTCCTCCTCCGCAGCCCGGTATTGTCTGGGACTCGGGGCGGGGAGCGGCTCCAACTCGCAGCAACTTGGCGGCGGGGCAAAGGCCGCCGAGCAACGCGGGACGCCGAGGGGAGCGCGGCGGCGAAGTCGCCTCAGTCTCCTCCCCTCCCTCGTCGCCCGGAGCACAAAAAAAAAGAGGCGAAATCGCTTTCCACCGTGAGCGGGGGAGCCGCTCGCCCCTCCCCAGAAGCGAGGAGGAGGAGAGCGAAGCAGCGGCGGGGCGGCTGCCAGACAAAGGCGGCTGTGACGAGGGTCCGGGAGCCCCCGGAGTCACCCCAGGGCCATGCCCGTGCCGGGCGGGGGCGGCCACGTCTTCGCTCCCCTGCCCCACACAAAAGCAGCGAGCAGGTGGAGGGAGGGAG